>JAQZBX010019236.1:0-33965 GCA_029593785.1 Cabassous unicinctus
AGTGCTCCTTCCAGGCGAATGTAATAGCACCAGGTTTGCTAGCGCAATAATGTGTTCATCAATTGCAACGAATGCACCACACCAATGGAAGAAGCTGTTAATGTGGGGAAAAGTGGGAGCTGTGGGGAGTGGGGCAAATGGGAATCCCTTATATTTTTATATTTTTTTAATGTAACATTTTATGTAATCTAAGGATCTTTTAGAAAAAAAGAAAGAATAAACCCAAAAGAATCCTATCTATTTGTTCACCCACATGTAAGCTTCTGGTTACTGCCACGTCTCAATGCTATTCTCATAGGAGCAGATTAGGCATAATCTGCTACCATGTGCACAATGACTGATGGCCAAGATCTAACAAGAAGGGAACAGGGCTGGACTCTCTCTGCTCACCATGAACATCCTGATCATGGCATCATCTGTACTTTAACTGTGTGATTTCCCCCACCCTCCCAATTAATGTGTGTGGGAGGGGCTAAGGGAACAACGCGAAGGTATCTGTTCCATCAGGGTGGCAAGTGATAATTTTTCCCCTTCAGCAAATCACATACCTCCCCAAAAGGCAAAGTCTTGGTGGTTCTGGCCCTGGGCCTTGGAGTGGTACTTCCTGGGTCTGAATCCAGCCTTTGTTACTTTCCAGCTGGATCCATCTTAGCCAAGTGACAACTTCTAACTCAATGTCCTCATTTGTAAAATGGGAACAGGCATGGTGTGGGTGTTAAAGGAGTGAAAATGCATGAAGAGCTTAGCACAGTGCCTGGCAAACATTAAGTCCAACCAAAACGTAAACAACCAAAATGCTGTTTTTCTAACTGTGTACCCTGCACTGATCTAGGCCTTCAAGGTTGTTGCAAGTGGTTCAGGGGAGGGAGGGGCACGTAAATTAGCGGCCCCAGCCCCACCCTGACGGCCCCAAGTTTTGGCTTTGAGGGAGAAGCAGCCCCTCCTCACCCACAGGAGCACAGGGAGGCGGACTCTTGGTCATACTGGTTTTCACGTTCACCCCTACAGAGACGCTATTCCCTCCAGCTGCCTCCCTGATCTGTGCCGTAGCTGCTCTGGCTGAATGCACACGGCTGCATCTCGGGTTTACTTAAAGCTGGCCCAGGAGCCTCTCCTGTCTCGCTGCTCGCTGGCCTCGCCCGTTCCTCACACCCACAGGTCAGAGTCCTCAAACAGGGGCCAGCGCCCACGGGGGTTTGCAGCAAGAACCCAGGACTAATGGAGTTTTCTTTGCATCTGTGTCAATGCTGCCCACCCCACCTCTTTTCTAACCCATTCTTCCCTCTCTCCTTCCCTTCCCAAATGAGTTTCCTATTTGATCAACCACCGCTGTCTTGTTTCCTGGCTGCTGTTTTCCTTTTACTTAACTAAGATGAGAAGCTGATCATTTCTGAAATAGAAGGAAAAAACAGGTTTGATATCTTGGTGAAAAACAAAATAAAATTGTACTTGTAAGTAGTGAGATATTTATCTTTACAAAAAAAAAAAAAAAAAGCTTAGTTTGGGTAAACACCCAGGTCCTGACATTTATGTGGGTGAGATAAAAGAGGTTCCTCATGTTCTTTTGTGTGTTTTCTGAGTTTTCTGTACTGAGCATGTATTGAATCTGTAAAAAAGAGAAAATAAAGGAAATAATAAAATAGAATCTTCACTTTTCAGGGCCTTTAAGTACATTTCTAATGCCAGGCTTGACAGTAGTTCCAGATTTGAGGATTGATTAAAGAGTAATGTCCAGATCTCAAGTTTGAGCACGAGTACGTATAGATACCCACCACGATTCACTTAACCACCCCAGAAACCGAGGATTTACATTGTAGACAAAGTCATCATCTTGACCAACTAGGGTTCAACCCAACTGCTTTTGACTAAGTCACCTGGAACCAATATATGGTATTCATTAAGAAATTGCTTTAGGAAATTATTGTATCATGTATGAGGATGTTCAGTCTTACTGTTTTACCTCAAATGAAGGATTTAAAGAGGTTTATTTTGAAGAGGATTTTAATAGAACAGTTTCCTCCATTTGTGAGACATGTTTGAACCAAGAAACCTCTGTTCACATCTATCCCCACTGTTGCTAAACCGGAAGCACTAACAACTTTGAATTGTATCTTACTCTATGGTTCATCGTCCACAGAAGTGCACATAAAAGTGGGGACTGTTCCTTGGCAACAATATGGTTCACTGTTTGCAGTGACATTATGGTACCCAAAGCTCTAGATATTTACTTATTTTCGTTCTGTCCTTAACTTTCTGAGCATTCTAGGAACACCTGCAAGGCTATTAATCATGCTCTAATAGCTTTTATCAAGCAAGTCATTTCTTCCAGCATCACATTGTACATGACAATCCTACCAATAAAACAAAATTCCTTCACTATGGTTACAGACGCATTCCTGAAAGTTTCCTGACTTCTCCTTTGTCTCCTCCTTCCACTCTGTGGATTTTGTCTTCTGTTTAACCACTGCTCTCTCACTCCTCTCTCTTCCTCAAAGGCTTGATGCGTTCTTAGTATTTCGGCTCACACCACTGTGCTGGTGACTTTGAAATGGTCTCCTTTGGGTGTCTTCATTGCCTTCATTTTAGTTGCCTCCATTTTCTAAGTTTTCTGTAATTATCAGGTATTACTTCTGCAATGAGAAGTGCTATATTTTAAAAACAGAAAAAAATAATTTCTCACTTCCTAAGTAGAGGAGAACAGCATCCTTGATGGGAATCAGAGATCCAACCTAAAAACTCCACAAGACTGTTTTTAAAATGCCATCTATGGCAGTCAATGAGATCCTGTTGAGACTTGCATAAGCGAACCTCTGGAATGACCTCCCGACTCTGAAATCTCTTAGCCATAAAACTCATTTGTATTTACCATTTCCCCCTTTTGGTCAAGGTCTTTTTCCAGATGCACTGCTAGTTGGCGTTTGGTAATAATCTGTTGGTGCCAGGGAGGCTCATCCCCAGGAGTCATGTCCCATGCCAGGGGTAAGGTAGCCCCAAATTACCCACAACAGCAGGGATAGTGAGTTGTTCTCCCATATCTACTTTCCCTTTTTTCTACAGGAGAGAAAACCCACGTTCTAGCTGGGTACCTAACTCCCCAGAATAAAGGTGACATCTCCCAGCCTCTCCTCCATCAGGTAGAGCCTTGTGGCTAAGCTTGGCCAACAGGCTGTGAGTGGATGTGTAGCATGCAAATTTCAGGGGATGCCCTTACAAGAAGGGGTGCACCTCCTACCACTTCCCCTTTCCACCTTCCCACATGTGGAAGTGTGAATGTGGTGGTATGTGCCATCTTGTACAATGTGAGGTGGCCACCTCAGGGACAGATGGGTCAACCCACAGGGAGCCCAAATCCACGATCCTGCTCTGTCACCAAACAAGCCAAGGACCATTTATATTTGATAGTTTTATGCGTGAGAAAAAGTGTCCCTCCTGTTTAAGCTACCACCTTTGGTTTCAGTTTTGGAGCCTAATACACACCCAAAGTCAAAGTGACGAAAGGAATGGATCCATGGGTGAAAGGCTTCTGAAACGCAAGGTTATAAATCAAAAGAGGCCTGGGGAAGATGTTACCTTTTATTTAACTCCAGCAGCAACTGTGCACAAAGCCCTCGAGCCTTATGAAATGCTGCTCCTTGCAATATAAACTCCTGGATCCTTCTTTGTAAATTATCCAAAGCTAAAGAGCTCTCTGTTTTGACAAGGCTATGCTCCTCTTTTCCACCACATAGTCTGCAGTTTCAGTGGCCCTCAGCCCCCTTTTTCTTCACTTTGCCATGTGAATGAGGCATTGCCAGAGAAATCTCAGTATAGGAATATGTGAGTAACATTTGCTAATTTAAATTTGTAATAATTTTTGCCCACAGGTCACTCCCTTGGGAATTAAATGAGGAAGTCTCAAAGTGGAGCATTTCCCTTGTACTGACTAGGAAAAGGCAGAGGGGACCAATCTGAGATGTTTCTTAGGCCGTTTAGTCATGATGTGACACACCCCGGTCCTCAGATACATAAAACCCTTATTAAAAGGAAATACAACTGACATCAATTCAGATCAAAGTCATTGGAGGGAGATATTCTTGTAACACTAAAAGTAGGATTTCTATCTCCAAATCATTTACAGACGAGAGCAGGAATCTTCTATTTGCAAAATCCTGTACTTTGTAATGATCCAAAATCCCAGTAAAATTTTCGATTTGGATTAGTTAAGAACTGGACGCATTAAGTTTAACAATTTCAATCAATACTTAATTGAGAGCTCACTATATGCCAAGCTAAACTCCCTTCCACAGGTTATTTAATTCTCATAACAACCCTATTTTACAGATGGGAAAACTAAAGCACACTGTGCTCAAGTAACCTGTTCAAACTAGTAGCTGAGCTGGGACGTGAAGCCAGGCTGCCTGGCTCCAGAGGCACCTTCTTTACTGAACTGGGTGCCACAGAGATGAGCAAGATTTGCATTTGGTCCTTGAAGACAATCAAAATACATATGTATCTAGTGATAACCTAAGACAGAGCACTAAGAGAGTCATCACAGAAGATCATGTGACATCTCAAAATAGAGGGAACAATACAAACTCCAATTTCAGGGGTCTACCCCTTCCCCAGAAAGGTACAACAGGCCCCACCAAAAGGGGCCCTTATCCTCTCTCCTCCAGCTGGGCCCCAAATCCAGCTTCTCTGTCTTGCAATCCAGCCTTGCTCCTCCAGCTGGGCCCCAAATCCAGTTTCTCTGTCTTGCAATCTCAGCTTCCCTCTGGGTAATAATCTCCCTGTCCTTGGTTCAGGATATACCCAGGTGACCTGAAGGGCATGTTTCCCAAACTTGAACCTTATTTAATCTGGAGGTCATAGAGCCACAGTATTTGACCAGAGGAGAGGCTGGAAAGAAAAGACCACAGAGAGAACAGTTAAAAAGGCTACTGAAATATTTCACATGAGAGATTAGGAGGGCCTAAAACAGGGTAGTGGGAGTAGAAAAGTGAGGATAGATTTGCAAGAAATTTTGGAGGCAGAATCCATAGGACTTCTGAGCACACTGGATGTAGAGGATAAGAAAGACAGAAGTCAGTGACTAGAGATTTTAGCATAGGTGCCTGGAGGATGATTTCGCCATTAACTAATACTGGTTAAATAAGAAAAGTGAGAGATACAAAAGATTTTTAAAGCACAAATTTTGGGATGACTAGGAAGTATTACATTCAGTTTGAACATATTGCTTAATGTGGGTGAGGCCTTAGCTCAAGGGTGACACAAGGGGTAGAGGAGTGGAGGTGTGAGCACCAGTGTTAGAAGGCAGGTGGAGCTGAGTAGGGGGCAGGTGGGGCAAAAGTGAAAAGTAGAGGACTGCAGACACGATTTGGGGAAATGTCCACCTGGAAGAACAGGGCAGAGTAAATGAAGCCAGGGAGAAAAGAATAGAAGGACTAGTCAGAGAAGAGACATCAAGGAATCCAACAAATTTTCCTGCTCCATGCCTGCTTTCTGCTCCAGAAGAAAAGGGTCTTGGACTGGGATGATCCCAACTCCAACTCAAAAATTCTCTGGTTCCATGAAATTATCCATTTTCTACAAAGCTATCAATGAAAGTATGAAATATACCATTTATGAGAATTTTCTCATCAAAGAAAAAGACAAGCAGATTGAAAAAGGCACACTTGCAGCCCCCAGGAAAAAAATACATGAATTAGAACGAACTGTTTAACGATATTAGTCTCTGATCATTCCAGACTTTAGCATGAATGAGCAGGTATGTTTTGATAATATTTTACAAACACATGGGAAAGTAATGTAAACCTCTGCTGCACCCTTGGATTTGACATGTGCAGTAGGGTTCCCTGCTTTTCGCTGACAGCCCAAGGGCCACAGGCAAGCAAAGCAGCAGGCCTGGCTGTGCTGACAAAGGACTTGGAAGTGAACTGCCCCATCTAGGCTAAAAATCTAGGCTCATGTAACACCTGTAGATGGCGGTACCCTCGAGCTCATGGGTGCTAATTACCTCTGGATAAGTCTAGGGAAGCAGATGTGGCTCAAGAGGTTGGGCTCCCATTTACCATATGGGAGGCTCCGGGTTCGAGTTCTGGAAGGCAAGCCGGCCTGCATGGCACGGTGAGATGATGGCCTGTGTGGCATTGTGAGCTGATGCAGCAAGATGACGCAGCAAAGAGAGACAAGCAGACATGGAAAAACGCACCGCAAATGGACACAGAGAGCATAAGCAGCAAGGGGGGGATAAAAAAAAAAATCTTAAAAAAAAAAAAAAATTGAGTCTAGAATGGACGTCATGGTTATTTACCATGCTTTTTGCAATTTTTAAAAAGCAGTGTCTTAGAGTCATGACTCTGCTTCCTGGACAACAATTTATAGTTTGGGGTGCTATGATAAAAGGTAACACTACATGGGTAATCTTACAGGTCATGAGAGGACATGCAATCTCTACCAGCGTACATGCTACTATCTGTCTCTTCTAATTGACCATGAACTCCACAAGGGCAGGGATTGAGCACCTAGCCCACTGTCTGAAAGACCACAGATGCTCAATAAATTTTTGTTGAGTTGAACTTGGCCAATATTCTTTCCTTGGGAACAACCTATCCAAGATGCTATTTACAAGAATAAGGATGATGGCTTTTCTTTCTCTTTGTTTCCCTTTTGTTTTTATCTTTCTGGCCTCTTGTGGCCTCTCATTCTTCCTTTCTTTCTCCTTTTCTGTATTACATGGTGCAGAAGGAATTAGGGACTGGCAGGAGTAATGGATGGACTCAAAACAGTGCCTGGTACATGGTGTAACCTCAGTAATGTTTCTTGCATGAAATAATGACTGATTGTCTTTACCATCTTCTGCCCCATGGGACTGAGATTATTCAACTTTATCTGGAGTAAATAACACAGCCTCCTCTGTTTATGATGAAGAACCTGGAGACTCAGCAGTCTAGGCAACTTGTCCAAGACTACTCAGCGATGCAGCTGAAACCAGAATCCAGTAGTCTGCTCAACAACTTGGCCACCCTTTTCAGGCTAAGCCGTTATCCTAAGATATTTGTTTTATATTCCTGCTGAGTTATAACATAGGTCTTTTTGTTTAGGAAGCCTGACTGAATCGAAACCATTAACAAGCACAAAAATGTGGAGACATATGGTCTCATGGTTATGGGCAACTGAAGTCAGGCAGATTTGAGCTTGAAACTCGATTATACCACTAACTCATTTTACGAATTGATGTAAGTTATATATAAACTTGCATCTCAGTTTTTCTCCTTATGCAAAATGGAATATCAATATGTACTTAGGGCTATTTTAAACATTAAAAGAGACATATGAAGCACCTGGTATAGTACCTGTTGTGTAGTAAGCGTTCAATAAAGGGTAGTACTGATAGCAGTAGAGTAGTAGTTATTGTTATTTTCTGTCTTCCCTCAGTGTTGGCGTTCAAGTATATTGAAATGAATATTTTTAATAGTTATGATGGAACACTGTGAAATACTGGAATGTCTAAGATGAAAAAAATACATTAACTTACATTAAAACAAGGAAGAACTGAACACCTGGACAAGTCATTGATAGATAATTTGAGGAAATACAAAGATCAGAAAAAACACTTATACTATCATTGAGGACACAAAACATAAGTACTTGACAACAGCATGGCCTTTAAAAATAACCCAAGATGTCAAAGGCACTCAGTCCATCAAAAATTACCAAAGGATAGAGCAGGCCCAGCCCGGTGTGGTCTGGGAATTGTTTGTGGAGTAGGATTTGGATCTTACAAGATGGATTAGACTTATCTAGACAGAGAAGAGAAAGGACAGCCATCAGGGCAGAAACGGGGCACACATTAAAGCACGGAGAAGTGTTGGTTTTCTTGGCCTTAGGGATACAACACTTACTTTTTTGTAACATGGTAATAGAGGACAGTTGTTATTAACTAGATCAGCCTCCTGATTGGGTAATACTCTTCCCCCTCCAGGCCGAGAAGACTGAAGGGGCACCAAATCCAAGGGCAGCAATCCAACCACCTCTCCCGGGCCAAAACAGTGAGCTGGACCAACCACACACTCCAGGGCTCTAAGCTACCAAACACCCAGCGAATAAGCCAGTTAGCCACAGTAGCTACAGCTGAGGCTCCAGTAGTTGAAAAACAGTCTGGAGACCAAAACGAGCAAGCCAGCATTATGAGGGAGCTGAAACCCCAGCGAGGGGAGGAAACATGGAAGGAAGCAGAGAATCCACGAAAGACACGTGAGGTGCGGCTCCTAGGGCTGCCTGGCTTTCCGGCAGCTTCGCGGCTCTAACCCCATGTATCCTAACCACAGTCCCCTTTATTATTATGAGATTCAAGTGGTATTCTGTCCTTTGCAAACAAGATCTTGCTCTTTTCCAGTTATCCTGGTAACACACGAAAGACCCAAATTTTCGGAAATGGGCTTTTGATGTGGAGGTTAATCACAGGTAGACTTTTCATGATTGCTGGGTGCTTTATCAAAAACAAATTTCTCTGTTTCATGAATGGAAGTGACTCCTGGGATGGTCCAAATATAGACACGTTTATTAGCCTGTAGACACAGCCCTTGTCATATGAGAATTGGATTTTGTCAATAACAGTTGAATGTCTGGGTGGTTTTTGGCATTAATGAATTATTTACTGGTAACTTCAAGAAAAAGTTGGAGCCCAAGTGTAAACAACAAGAAACCAGCTGTACCAGGCAGAGCAAAGCCAATGGAAGAATGATAAAATGTGTTTCATAAATGTGAACACTTGCTTTAAATGACATGGAGGTTGCAGTGCCTTTGGAAATTTAGTGCATAATTCATTGGCAGTGCCTTGGTGTTTTCTGTTTTCTGTTTAGCTTTCCCTAGGATTCTTTCCCTGCTCCCAGCCAAAAGGAATCCTTCTGTGGTTTCCATAAGAGAGAAGTAAGCGACAGGGTTGATAAATAGATGCATTTCTGTTTGGTGCAGCTGGCCACTCCTTGCTGTTACATTATGAACACACTCCCCTCTCCCAGATCTTTGAAATGCTTTCTAATCTGGTCTCCCCATGTACTCTAAGGCCAAGTGGCTCTCAGAGGTTGGAGAGAGCAATTTTTCTTCCCTATCCCAAGTATGGCATTTAAGATAAAGAGCAAATAGCACCCTGTGATTAAGTGATCTATATAACCTTGAAAACTTGCCTAGTGGCTTTAGAGTCATTTGCTTTTACAATCCCAAGCACTGCTATAAAGTCTACTGACAGAGAAGTCCTTTCACTGAATTCTAGGGAACCATCGAGCAATAGTCCAAGAGGAGAAGTGGGCAAAATAAGAAGACGCCACTCTTTTAGGGTATCTGATTTAAAGAGGATGACTTTCAAATAAGAGGAGTAACTTTTTGGTGGAATTTCAGGCACTATGATAAAGTGAAGCATCCAGATATTGTGGTGGGAGTGATGCTTTTGTGATAAGGGAGGAGAGGTGGGAGTTGCTTTTGAAGTTTAAGATATGAAACTCGGTAAGCAACTGTTTTCTGTAGGTAGGACAGTGGTCCACTGGACAAGATACAACTTCAATATTGGGGAGATTTTGTGATAGCTCCAGGGACTGAGGTGGGTTTATGTGTGGTGGCAAAGGAGGGTCAAAGTGGTGGGAGTCCAGATGTAGACGAGAAGGGCCTTCCAAAGGAGCCACAGTTGCCCTAGGAACTCCTATTTGGGCCAGTATCTTCCCAGGGATTGGAGATCTTGGGCTTTGGACCACCATGGAGAGGGATATCAGGGGTCTTTATTATGGAATCAGGGTCCACTTTTCCTAGATGGCCCAATTCAACAAGGTCAAGCATAGCCCTCTAGCAGGGGTTGTCCTGAGTCAGAAATAACTCCCAGGTAGTGGTGCAAGGCTATCCAAAGAACCTGCTAGACCAATCACTGGTCCAAGGTCACCCCTTCAGTGCTGGCCAGAGGAAAGTCCTCTACTGAATTGTGTTTACCGGCGACCGGTGAGACCCAAAGTAGAATGCTTTCCCACAGATTCCAGAAGACCACCTGAACTGGCAGTTTCTCATCTGTGAATCAGCCCTGCGAGACCACCATTGGTAAGAACCTTCACTGCCCTTTCTGCATTTGCACTGTCAGGGAAGAAGCCTCTGACAGCAGAAGGAACACACTATTCAGATGAAGGTCAAGTAGATATTGGGTATCTATTTCCCTTTGGCTTGCAGGCTTCTACTGAAGGGCGTGGCGACTCTTGTCTGCCACGGTCTCCTGGATACCCTTCTAGCAGTGGTCTGCCAGCAGGCACAGCTCCTGAGACAGCAGGTGGCTTGACCCAGCATATTGTCAGTGACACCCTTCCAAAGCCCACCTTCCCAACGAGGCAGTTCTGACTGGACCAATACCATTTTTTAAACCCTGGAAATCATGCAGGGACCATGCCTCTTACCCTGGCAAGGCAGTAGTGGTCAGCAGACAGGAAAACGGAAACAGCAGCCGCTAACACTGCTCTCTCCCTGAGCACCTGAGGTTTCTCTAATGGTGGTCTCCCAGAGCTATATCACAAGCTAGAAACTGCCGCCTCACAGGGATTATTTAATTCTCACAACTGACGAGAGGTTCTATGATCATCCCCATTTTATAATTGAAGAGTGTCAGGCAGCTTAAGACTCTTGCTCCCATGAAGAAGGGTTAGAGCCAGGATTTCCACCCCCAAAATGGGAAGGACATTGTCCCAGAATAGCTGCTCATTACAAATATCGGAATGAAAAGAAATGCAGCTGAGGACATACATAATGTCACTATTAGCAGCGACCACTTCCATGTCTAGAAGCACCCAGGAGGCTGGCTGCAGTGGCAATCTGATGGCCCCTGGGACCTCATGCTGGGGCTCCTCCTTCCCTCTGTCCTCTCTGGGGACAGCATCATTCCCGTCCCATGGCTCTGGAGGGGGAGCACGGGGCCTATGGTTACCAAACTGGGATGGGAAGGTGGGTAAAGCCAGCTTATCATTCCTAAGACACAGATCAGGGTTGTGGGCAGTTAACAAAAGAGTGAGTTGCCAGGTTGAAAGTGAGAGAGATGAATTGCTCTGAAAACCTGCCGAGTTGTGGAGTGGCACGCCCTCAAGTCTTCACCTGCTGAACTGAAGTGTGGGTGGCCCTCCCAGCTTTGTCCCAAGCCTCAGTGCAACTTCCTCCTCCTCCTTGATGCCTTCCCTGAATTCCTATCCACCAGGAAGGGATTTTGACTTCCTCTGAGCTTCCATTTCTTACTACCTGGGCCACTCTCATGATGTTTAGGGGGGAAACAGTGGTTCTGAATCCAGGCTGTGAGCTAGAACCAACTAAGCAAATGTTTTTTAAAAAGTGGAAAAATACTTATGTCCAGGCCGAACCTTGGAACAAATGAATCAGAAACTCTGGGGCTGGACCCAGGGACTCAACAGCTTAAAAAGCGGCCGCAATTGTGAACCCCAGCTAAAAGGCCTTGAAATGTAAATGTGTCCCTTTCTTCCACCAGGCTGGTGAGCTCCTCCAGGGTGAGGCCGGCCTCGTTGGCACTGTCCCCAGCGCCTTGCCCATCAAACGTCTGCTGAGTGACTGCATCCTCTCCTTAAAATCTAAACCATTCCTGGCTGGGACGTGGGAACATGTTTTGCTTTTTTGGAAGGTACAAGTCACATGTGCGCTGTCCTCTGTTTTGGGGCTAGCCGAGAACACGATTTCCAAAAAAAATAATTTCTCCTGTGTTAACATCCCCAGGGAGGAAAGCTGTATCCTTGGTTATCTCCTGCTTTCAATTAGGGAGTCTTCAGCCAGATTCCTTTGTGTGCCTCTAAGGCCCCGGACTTGTAAATGGCTCTCTCTCAATTATTTATCTAAACAAAGGTGAGCCAGAGGGCAGCGCTCAACACTCGCCTGGTGAACTTGAGCCCTTGAAATCCTCAAGCTTACAAGACTTGGCTTTGTGGATCGTATTTCCTGAACCAAAAAAAAAAAAGCACACTAGATACGAAGCCATAAATTCCATTTCAGAAATGGAGGGCACGCCAGAGTGAAGCGGTGAGAACGCAGCGCTCGGCGGCCGGCGGCGATTCTGTTGCTAGGCCACTCAAATCAAACAGTCATAACTCACTGGCAAGGTGGTGGACCGCTGAATCGCTTCCAGTTTTGCGCTGTCTCTCCTGTCAAAAGGTGCAGAACATTCTCTATCAGCAGTGAATAATAAATCCCCTTAAAAAGGAACAGAGACCAAGGCAAGGCGATGGTGAATTTCAGAAGAGGAAGGGCTGTCTCTCCTACGTAGACAGGTTCCTGGCTCGCTGTCAGGGAGACAAGTGGTCTGAAGTGTGTTTCTGCTTCCTAGGGATGGGTTTGTACCTCTTTCCTCAAAGGACCAACCCCGTGATGGGCAGATGACAGACAGCAAGCAATGAGAATTACTCGTGTGGAAACCAAGCCCCCTTTGTGTACCATAAGTGGTCAGCTGCAGTGAAAGAGTAATTTGAGGAAGAGAAACCAGCTGGAAGTCAGGACACCTGGGTCAACACTAGCAGAGCAGTAGTAACGACAGCTGTTACTTATTGAGTGCACACTATTGGCCCAATCACCCCGCTGAGGGTCTAGACTATAGAACCACGAGGGGCACCACGATCCAACTGGACAGATCAGGAGATGAGGCCCAGAGAGGTTAGGCGACTTGCCTAGGCCACACCACCAGTAAGGGGCAGGGCTGGGCTTTGCACCCAGAGCTGCCTCACTCCAAAGCCGGGCTCTCAATCACTCTGTTATACAACTGCCTGGGCCTGGACTTGACACTCGTAAATGTTTCTGGAATCCCCCTCTCTTTTCCATCCCTCCTGCCAAACCACCTGGGTTCCGACCTTGAAAATCTCTCTCCTTCACCATTTTTATAGCCTCTTAATTCATCTCCTCGCCTCCAATCTTGTCCCCCATCCCATCAACTGCAAGTGTTTAAAAAATATAATCTATTTTATGACCCCATGTATCATCATCTCTTGGCTCCCCATTTGCCTAAAAGTCAAGTCCAAATCCCTTGCAAAGCGATAGTGCTCCCCCGCACCCTTTCTGTCTTTTCTCCAGCACTCCCCACTGCGATCCACTTACCCTTAATATCTAAACGTTTCTGGAAGTGCCTTGACCTCATTACCTTGCTCTCTCTACCCGTGGGACCAACTGAGCAGATCCCCTCTCTAAAACCTTCTCCATCATCTCTTCAGCTCCCATTCGCTTACAGGTTGGTCTTTCCACGCAGATCGTGAGCTCCTGGAGGGTAAAGGGCTTGTCTCACCCATCTTTGTGACTTCCCTAGCATTTGGTGGATGGTAAATAAACTCTAGGTAGCTGACTTGCCGACCAAAAAGAAACTCAAAGTTGTAAAAATAAAATGATTAGAGATCATCGAATTTTTGACAACTGATTATATCTCAGGGTCTCAGTGTAATCAATCTGAACAATTCCCATGCTATCGTTTTATAGATTGTACTTACCTCTGGAATAACTGTGAGAAATTAGATTTAAGAAATTGAATTCCAACTAAATCTCTTTTTTTTTTTTTGGACACTTTAGATTTATCACACTCAAAAGTATTTTCCTCAGTCATTGTTAGCTATTAGTAGTAGTAATATCTAATCCTAGAATGCCTTTTTCTTTTTTCAGCCCAAGAGCAATTTTCTTGACTGAGGATTCTATTAATCATTCTTGTCCTCACTTGTTTAAATGAAGAGCTTGTGCCTAGATTACAGTGACCAGCATATTAAACTGGACATACTTTAGAAGTGCCAGACAGTTGCATTTTCCACCTTGTACCTCAGCACCAGGCAGACTCTTGAATTGTAAAAGCTGTTGGACTCTGGGAGGTCCTCCTGCCTTCCCCATTCAAAGTGGAGCCTATCTCACCTCTGTCCCTGCTTCAGTGATGATCTCATTTTCTCTTCCTCTCTGACACCTTCCCTGGCTCTCTGAGCCAAGCAGGAAGTGACCTCCTCCCTCATGGAATTTCCATAGCAAGTCTCTCTCTGACCCTGACAAGGTTGCATGAAGCAAATCATAGTGGAAAAGACCCTGCTGTGGGAGACAAAAAACCTGGCCCGTCGGAAACCTGTGCCACAAATGCCTCATCTGGCCCTGGATGGTAGGTTCCCCTCTCTGGGCCTTGGTTTCCTCATTGCAAAATAAGGGAGTTGGGCTAGATGGGCAGAGGATTTCTAAGCTCCCTTCCAGCTCTAAATTTCTGTGAAAAATGTCATATCTTGGTAATATTTGAATGCTCCCTAGTGGAGTGCTGGAAGTGGGAATGCATAGACCTTTGGGCCACACTCAAACTATTAAAACTCGATAATTATTTGGATGTTATTTTCTCCATTTTACAAAGGGCCATGTGACATCACCTTCAAACTAAACATGGAACCAGAAGATGGCCCAGTATGATAAGAGTTCTATAATTGGGCCTGATGCCTTAAGTCATATTCAACATGTTGCCAAATGTTTACCATGAGCAAGGTGGGTTATCACAATTGTCCACACACACAGAAGTACATACCCAGGAAAAACTACTCACCCACTCCTTTCACCAGTGATCAACTAGTGTGAACTCAAGGCAGAATGCTTTAGATTAGCCAAATGTACATCTCTCAAAATGTGAAAAACAGATACTTAAATCTGATTTCCCTTAGGATGAGTTTTAAACTTTAAGAGATTTGGCAAGAGAAAGAGACTTGGAGAATCAGCATTTTTCTTACTAAACTTCACAATTTCATATCTTTTAAAATAATTTATAAAGACATGTTAAAATGAGAATAACAAAGTCAATCAGTGGAAAGGAAAAATACAGTAGAAATTCAGGCTAAAGAAAGCTTCTACAATTGAGCACTGTATTTAGCGCTAATTGTCCTGGCTGTTGAGCCCCCAAAATGAGATACGATGGGTTGGTCCTACTACAGGTTTATAAAGAAGGTAAGAAATTTACTGAAAGGATGTTCATCATTCAGAGTCCCAACCGGAAATAGAGCCAAGCTCAAATTAGGATGATCTAAGGAGGGGCTGTGTACAAAGAAAATAACCTACAAATACGTGGGCAGGATGCAGGGACCCACGAGGGTAAGCGCAGGGACTCAGGGCTAGTGTGCTGGGGCTGTTGCCCTCCCATGCACTAAGGGGATGAAACGAAGGGCAGGTTACTGAGCCCACAAAAAACTGTGTTGAGCAGGCCACGGGAAACAGAGCAGCGACCGCAGGCCAGGGACAGAGGCAGCCTGACGCAACCCTGAAGAGGACAGCCAGAGGACCACAGGCCCTGACCTCGCTCTCTGCCCCCTCCCTCCAATCTCCAGCTGGCTGTACCCAACGGAAGCCTCCCTGGGCAGAGAGCAGGCTCTAGAAGAGTGCAAAGTATATCTGGAAGGGCCAACAAAAGCTACCAAATCACCCGTGGGATGATAAAACTGAAAAGTATCACTCTAAATCTTTCCTTCCCTTAAAGTGACTACTCCTTTCACCAGAAATAAAAGAGGATGAAGACTAGTCAGCCTCTTTCTCCCAACAGGGTCCTCTTCTCCTCCAATTCTCTTTAACGAAGGTTTCCAGCCAAGCCTTCCTCCTTACTGTAATAATGATTTCCATGTCTACATTCTTAGCCCACCCCCTCATTCCAGCTCAAGTCCCACTGCCCAGCGACCCCAGGAAATCTTCACCAAGATCTCTCATAACTTTAATTCAAAGTCAAAATATCTGAAAATCAACCATATCCTCTTCTTTCTAAAACCAACATTCCCTTTGAAATTCCCCATCTCATTTCTGTAAGCCATCTCAGCTTAAACCTCAAATTCATTCCTTGGACCCAAACTTCAAGGCCCATCAGTTTTAATAAAGGAACTGTGCTCACGTGCACCCCTTGCTCTCCATTTCTACAACTGCCACCACTTAAATCCAGGCCACATAGCTATACCTGAATAATGGCAAACAAGCTCTAAGCTGGTTTTCACAACTCCAAGTTCTCGGCTCTACCAGCCTTGCTGTGGCCAAGGTATTGTTGCTTTCTCCATCATTCTTCATGCCATGTCCACGTTCAAGGTCTTCAATGACCCCTTCTGCCTCAAGCTCTTCCTTGCCAGATCCATCATCCTCTCCCTGGCTTCTGAGGACCTTCATATTCCAACTCTACTTTGTCAACCTTATTTCCCATCATGTTTCAACAAGAACTTGTGTCGTGGCCAGGCTGCTTCCTTTGCTGTCCTATCTTTGTGCCACGCTCATGCCTTATCCTTTATTCACTATGAGAGGAGTTGTTGCTACTTTACCAGGTTCCGCCACTAGTCCATTGAACAGAAAGCATCTGCCAAACCTCTCACCCTATGGCAATATTTGCAGTCAATATTCCCTTTCTGATTAGTAGTAAAATATACCTGATCATAATCCTTTACGTCTTTCCTTACATCTTTCTTTTCACGATTAATCTGCAAGCCAGGTGTTATGGTAGCTTGTGTTTCTCCAGGGCAAGGAAGATATTATATCACAGTGAATAAGAGCTTGGCTTTGGAGTCAGACAGACTTGAGTTAGAAATCCAGTCTGGCCAGCTACTTGCTGTGTGCCCTTAGACAAGTTTTTCAACTTCTCTGTGTGCCTCAGGTAGCGATCCTGTAAAATGGCAGTTTGAAACTTGCTCTGTAGTGACATTGTGACGATAAGAAGAGATAATTTATGTAAAACACCCAGACAGTGCAATGCCTAATGCAGGCAAAAAGTTAAGCTCTTAATCATATGAACAATGAATAGCAAAGTCATGGGACTTATACTCCAGGCCAATAAGTGAAATGTATTCTTTACTACATGCAGCCCAGATATGAACAGCTGTTTGTTGGGTTTTATTATATTTTCTCTACTTCCATTCCCCTTGTCATCTTAAAGATGACATTTTTGCTCAGTCCTGCTGTGTCTGAGAACAAGCATAAATAAGCTTCCAGACCATGTTTTTTTCCCAAACAACCAAACCTAGAATCAGTGGCCTCTGTGGATCCCAAACTGTGTGTCCTCAACAAATAGACTCTTTGAGAAACTGGTCACAGTAGGTACTAGCATGTTAATTTTCATATTTATCAACACCAATAGCTGCCTCTTGGGCAATGCTTAGGGTCAATAAAATAAAAAGCTAATAGAAAGTCTACCTAGGAAAAGATGCAAAAATGAATGAAAATTTATATGGAAGAACTGCAATGGATAGCAATCCAGTCATATCAAGAAGAATTTGAATGATGTTATCTATAAATTAATTGCTATCACTTAATACATAAAGCAAAATCTGGGCAATTATATTCTTATTCTTATTGCTGTACATGCATGATAAATATTAAGAAAATGCTAACATTTCTATTTTGGATGTAATCAGTATAAGGTAAAAAAAAAAAAAGGAAAGGAAAGGAAAGAAGAAAAACAGAATTTAGTCTTTGAGCAGAACCCCCAATGGGCACACATGGAACAATGAGAGATTTTGGACACATTTTGAATCTAGCACATTTCTTAGGTTCACAGCAGCTCACCACACAAAAGAGAAAATTCAGGGCCTAGTGGAAACAAGCCATATTTTTACAGGAGGGGATTAGGAAAAAAAAAATATTTCACGTGTGTTCTCTAATGATCTTCCTGAAATCCAGATGGTTCTTTCACTCTGAAAAGTATTTTTAGATACAGCTGATTTATTGAATGTCTTTATTAATGAGCTGGGTGGGAAAAAGAATTGTTTAAGTGACCTAACCTGTTTTCAAAGAGATGGCATGGAGCCTGTCTAAGGGGAAGTCTAGGGAATGAGAGACTGTGCACATTGTGTTGTGTAAGGACGCAGGGCTGCCAGAGGCAGAGAGCCAGCAGGAAAACCAGTCAACTCTAACACCAGGCCACAACGATGCTGCGAGTTCAAATTGTGAAATGTGAGCCATCATCACCACAGAGCCCAAACGCTTCCAACGCTGGGGAGCCTTGCATGGGAAACATCGCCCTCCTCTTCTTTGACTGTGAAAGGCAAATAAACCTTGGGATCAGAGCTACTTTCCTTGCAAAGAGACAACCATGTATTCTGCAATGGCCATTAGTCTTTGCTGCCAAGTGAACGGCAGAGAATGCTGGGGCCATTTGCCATATTTTGTTGTGGGTGTGAGTTCTGAGGGTAGGACGATGCATTTATCAGGGTTGAATTTTATTTTCTCCATTCTGTTCCAACCCTCTCTCTGCCTTTAGTCAAAACCCTCACCAATCTCTGGTCTCTCTGCTTTCTTTCCTTACCACTTATATGGCAACATCTTCCTCATTTACAGGGCAATCTTCTAAAAATATAAGTTACTCCTGTGCTCCTCCCTCTGCCCCCCAGTGGCATCCTACTGCACACAGAATAAATTTCACGTGCCCTGCCATGACCTGCAAAGCCCCATGTGATGGGGCCCTGCATTCCTCTTCAAATGGTACCTCCTCCCTGGTTTGCTGTCCTGCAGCCGCCCAGGCCCATTTCTGTCTCCTCTTTATCTCCTCCACCAGGCTGTGTCCACTCCTGGGGTTCTTATTCTTAGGTAGAGATGACTGAAATGTACAGTCCTAAGGAAAGTGTGAATTAAAAGATTTGTAGAGAATGCTGCTATATTTATGGATGGGTCACATACCACTTAAATAAAGATATGCTTGTTATGCAAACCCAGCCTTAAGCCAGGCCCTTCCTCCCTGCAAACCAGATTCCTGCCCCTCAGCTTCTGCTATTTAGAATTCTGCAGCCTCCACTGATGAGGTCACCATATTTCACTGAACTTGAGACATCATCAATTGTAAGATGTGCCGTTATTTTACGTAACACAAATCTTTTTTTAAAAAGTTGCCGATTAAACTCTGACAGAATGCTTCACCTTCCAGTGAATTTCTTTTATACTTATTCCAAGAATTCTTCTAATCCTAATTAGAAACAGATTATCATGTGTTACATGCATGCTTACATATAAAGGAAAGCAAACAAAACAGACTGGTTAAGATAGCCAACACGTCACATACGGAGCGTGACTATTCTGAATCGCTTTTTAACCTATGAGGCGGCAGTTTCCATGCTTTGTCACAAATCATCATCCATCATGCCATAGGAGCATTGGGGACACAGCATATTTAAAAAGAGCCCATAAAATTTCAAAGTCATTAGCACTAGCCTCGCAAGCTGGCTCGGTGAGTGCACAGAGCTAAACTACCTGTGACTCCTGCTTGGGGAATGCTGCTGAGGACACGCGGTTCGCCACCTGCCCACAACCTTTTGGTTTTTAGGGGTGAAAAGAGAGCTTTGCTCTGTCTTCAGGAGTTTCTTCCCAACACCCGGAACCCTTGAGGCAAGTTTTGATGCAGGTTTGTTCCCTGTTTGTGCCCTTGCAGGCAGTGACGCCTATATCCTAACTGCTGTTTGGCTAACAGTGAATGAAAGATATATCCTAATTTCTAAGATGTTCAAATGCAAAAATATCCATATATTTTAGAATAGCCTGTGGTAATAGTAATGGATATTGTTATATTTGAGTTCAAGGGAACTTGACCTCTCATAGCACCTGAAAAGGGCCCCTTCATTGCCTCCCAATTCAGAACCCCTCCTTCCCACCATCAGTGGACATCTGCCTTGAAGGAACCCACTGATCAGCTGGACCGAGCCAATCAAATTCTCTTAGGAGATTAAATCAAGAGATAAGAGCTGGATGTCTTCAGTTAGCTGTGGGGAGCAGAGCTGAGGGACAACTGATTCTAAGGCTGGGGAATTCATTTGGGGGGCTAGTGCAAGTTGAACGTGCACAGGAAGATGGTCAAAAGGGAAAGACATTTCTAGAATGGCTGCTATAAGAAAAAATTACAGGTGTTGGAGAGGATGTGGAGAAATAGGAACACTCATTGTTGGGAGGAATGTAAAATGGTGCAGCCACTGTGGAAGTTACTTATAGAATTACCATATGAGATGCCAATCCCATTTCTAGGTATATACCCAAAAGAATTGAAAGAAGGGGATAGAACAGATGTTTGCACACCAATGTTCATAGTGGCATTATTCATCATTGCCAAAGATGAAAGCAACCCAAATGTCCATCAACAGTTGAATGGATAAACAAAATGTGGTATATTCATACAAGGGAATATTATGCAGCAATGAAAAGGAATGAAATTCTGATATGTGTGACAACATGAATGAGCCTTGAAGACATCATGTTGAGTGAAATAACTGGACACCCAAAGGAAAAATATTATATAAGGTTACTGATATAGTAATGAGAATAAGCAAACTCAGAATCAGAAACTGGAATACAGGTTACCAGGGGTCAGGGTGGGAGTAGGGAATGGGAGACTTAATGCTTAAATTGTACAGAACTTCTGTTTGTGTTGACGGAATGGTTTTGATAAAGGATGGTGTGATGGTAGCACAACATGTAAATATAATTAACACCACTGAATTAGATATATGAATGTGGCTAAATAGGGGAAATTTTCAGTTGAATATGTTACTAGAATAAAAATAAAAGAAACCCCACAGAACTGTACAACACAGTGAACTCTAATGTAAACAATGATTTATGGTTAATAGTACAATTATGAAAACATTCTTTCATCAATTGTAACAAATGTACCAATCTAAGGTAAGGTGTTAATAAGGAGCATGGTATATGGGAAATCTGTACTTTCTGCATTATTTTCCCAAAAACCTATAACTTCCCTAGTAAAAATAAATTACCAAAAGGAAAAAGGAAAAAACCAAAAGGAAGAGGCAGAATGGAAAAGACTCAGAGATGAGCCATAATGCAAGAAAACAGATATGTAAAGAAGGCAGAGAAAGTAACTTTAAGCTTCGACTTTCCAATTCTTGCTCATATGAGGCAGAGAAAGTAACTCTAACCATCAACTTCCCAATTCTTGCTCACATGAGGCTCATACATACTTTATAGGGTACTTTTTAGTGGTCCCTCTGCAGCCTTATAATTAACTCCATTTTCTACATTGGTTTCTGCTTCTGGCAACCAGAAGAGCGATGATGGTAGGAGTTGGAAACTCCTCGGTTAGAGGAGACAGACCGGAAGCACCTGCTGGGCACTGGGCAGTTTCCTGGGAAACAGCAGTTGGGAGGAGGTGGCATCCTTGCTTGCTGTTGGCAGGCCAGGACAGGAAAGAGCCCAGAGCTCCTCATCCACATAGGAGTGGCATTCTTTCTGCTAGGTGGGAATAGGCTGCCCTCTCTTTGAGAAAAAAATAAGCAATTCTGTGAGATGTGTCGGTGAACAGGTTGCCCAGTGAGGGAAAAAACAGGCCTTCAGCTCTGACTGGAGGGGCAGAGGAGTAAGATGGACGCACTTGTTCTCTCCAGCTCCTACCCTGGGTCCCCTCCTCCACCCAGAGTCCAACAGCCTGGATAGGGGAGAGCATCTGGACCCTTCCAAGCTGAAGCCTGAGCTTCCCCCTTGTGACGGAAGATTCGGGGGGGTGGGGGTGGGGAGCAAATGAGACTTCTTTCTTTGAAGAGGGTGAGGCTTGTCAGTGTAAGAGAATTGTGAAGGGGTTGGTATAAATATTGGGGGAGAATTTGAGGGAAGCAACTAGCCAAGAGTGAAGGAGGTGTTTGGGGACCGAAGGGCCTTTTTGTCTGGCTTCCTAGGGAAGAACAAACTCCAAGTGTAGCCTCCTTCTTGGTGATTTATTGCTAAGGCTTTCCAGCTCTAACTGAGTAAAGAATTTCTGATGTATACTACAGAGTCAGGTGGACGGGGGTGGGATGGGCAGCCTGCTACCTAAGTTCCATCAAGCAGGGGGAGTGGGCAGCCCCGTGACTGGGCAGCCCCGTGGGCTGAGCACAGAGCTGGTGGCGATGCCAAGGATGGCCCGCAAACCCCAGAAGCTGGAAGCGGCAAGGAAGGATTCTCACCTGAGGGTTTCAGAGGGTGCGTGGCTCCCCCAAAACCTTTGGACTTCTAGCCTTCAGAACTGTGAGACAATAAATTTCTGTTTCTTTAAGCCACCTAGTGTGTGGTACTTTGTTGCCCTGAGAAGTGAAGACACCCTGCAAGTCGGCAGAGGCTATCCTTTGAGAGAAAAAAGGGTGAGGTCTAGCACCATTTAAGTTATAGAGTCTTATCTTAAACAGAACTATGGACCCCATATTGGAGATAAGGAAATTAAGGCTCAGAGCTGGGGTTCAGACTGAGATCTGACTGGCTCCAAGCCCTTACTTTTCTCATAGGCCACACCGTCTCCCAGGAAGCAGGGAGAGGGCAGACTCCATCCTGCTCTGTGGCAGCCGAGGGAATGAGGAATTGTCCAGCCACACTGACCTCCACCAGGAAGCGTCCACTTGAAGCGAAGGGACACAGGTAACCAGAACAAGAATAGCAGTATTATCTCCACCTTACATGGGCCATCCCTTTATTTTCCATTTCAAAGAACTTTCACACCCTGCATGGCTCACCTGTGCCAAACTAGCTGGTAAGTTCCTCAAGGGAGGGATGGCTGCCTCATCTTTTCCAGAACCTAGCAGACTGCTAGACACAGTACACAGTGGCACTTAATAAGTGCTGATTACCACACCTGGACTCCTGGGGGTTCCCTCACACGGCCCCTCAATGGACACACGGAGCTCCCAGTGAGTCAGTCTGAGAGCGGAGGTCTCGCTCTTTTGATCCTTGTTTTCCTGCAGGGCAGCCTTTGGTGCAGCCCAGACGTGCGACCTGTCAGGCTCCTTCCTCCTGGAAAGCCGCGGGGGACATTTTCAGCCGGCTCAGACCCTAAGGTTGGAACTGTGTGCGTGTGAGGGTAGCTTCTGGCTAGGGCTTTGTTTTCTATGGAATACAGGCTTCCCTTGGGGAATTCTGGCATGTTTTTTCTTTTAAAAAGAAAATGGCTGAAAGGCGGCAACCCTAATCGAAGTGGCATCTGGTGACTTTAAAGAACAAACACTTAATCCTCACCCCGGAGCGCCCCTGCCATGACACAGAGTGCCTTTTGGTTTCAATCAAGACATAATGGAAAAAGCCATCCGTGTTAGCAGATGCGTTTTAAGTTGTTTTGGCCACAATTCCTTAGTTGTTTTTTTTTTTCAGTGGTAGTTAATAAATCTCTGTAATACCAACAGCTGACCCTGCTGATCACAGCTCAGTCGTACTTATGGGTGCCGGCGCCTGAAATGACAATAACCATGGGGCCAGGTTCAGATGCACGTGGTTTTGCTTTAATGTTTGCAAAGCTGAGAAGCAGGAACCTCTGGTATTTATTTTACTTTGTAAATTTATACATGTTTGAGCTTTCTCCAGAGGTGATATAAAGTGGTGTAAAGTGACACATAAAATATGAGAGCAAGAATTAAAAGTGGGGAGTGAAAGAAAAAGAAGAGTAGGAAGAGAGAGCAGAACCAAAATGAGCCCAAAGTCCAAATGCAAACTATCACAACTACATGTGGTCTGGGGACGAGCCCTGCCCTATGTTTGCTTCTAAAGTTTCCCAGCCTGCATTGTAGTTAACACAAGTAAAAACTACATTTTAAAGACCAGTTGTTTAGGAATACACATAATGGATCTTAATAACAAAAAATAGCAGCTACTTATTAAGTACCTACCATGTGCCATACATAGGCATGTCACTAAACATTCTATCCAAAAGAGGACTTCAAGTCTTTCATGGAGGTTTTTTTTTTTAAGATTTATTTATTTATTTATTTATCCCCCCCTTGCTGCTTGTGCTCACTGTGTCCATTTGCTGTGTGTTTTTTCTGTGTCTGCTTATCTCCCCCTTACTGCGAGGTCTTGCTGCATCAGCCCACCGTGCCGCGCGGGCCGGCCTGCTCTCACAAGGAGGCCCTGGGAAGCAAACCCGGGGCCTCCCATAGGGTAAACGGGAGCTCTATTGATTGAGCCACACCTGCTTCCCCATGGAGGGTCTTGAACAGCAATCTGCCCATAAATGGTACCATTGCCAAATTGGGCTATTAAGGTTGTCTTCCACCCATGCCTTTTTTAGGTCTTCTCAGCACTACTCTGTTCCAAGTACCTATGTCTTTTTTAGGTCTTCTCAGTACTACTCTGTTCCAAGTTTCTGAGGTGGGCAACTTATGGTGTTCTGAGTCTATCTTTGAGCAATAATTCATTTGGCATTTCAACAGAGATCTCCTGAGAGACAGCTCATCTTCGAAGCAGTGCAAGTTAGAAAGCCAAGGTAATCTTTAAGTGATGAAAATTAAATAGTGAAAAAATGAGCCTTTGGGGACAAACATTACCCTAAAAATTGTGCTGGTCTCAAGTGATTTACAAATTCAATGCAAACCCAATCAAAATTCCAACAGCCTTCTTTGCAGAAATGGAAAACCAAACCATAAAATTTATATGGAAGGGTGAGCGGCTTTGAATAGCCAAAAGCATCTTGAAATAGAAGAACGAAGTTGGGAGGACTCACACCTCCTGATTTTAAAACTTATTAAAAAGTGACAGTAATCAAAACAGAATGGTTCTGGCACAAGGACAGACATATAGACCAAGGGAATCAAATTGAGAGTTCAGAAATAAACCCTCACATCTACAGCCAATTGACTTTTGACAAGGGTAACAAGTCCACTCAAAGGGAAATGAATAGTCTCCTCGATAAACGGTGCTGGGAAAACTGGATGTCCATATGCGAAAGAATGATGGTGGTCCCCTACCTCACACCATATGCCAAAATGAACTCAAAATGGATTTAAGACCTAAATGTAAGAACCAAAAATAGAAAACTCCTAGAAGAAAACATAGGGAAGTATCTTCAGGACCTTGTGTTAACAATGGTTTCTTAGACTTTACACCAAAAGCATGAGCAACAAAAGAAAATTAAGATCAATGGAGCATCACCAAAATGAAAAACTTTTGTGCAAAGGACTTCATCATGAAAGTAAAAAGACAACCTACAGAATATGAGAAAATAATTGGAAACCACATCTTCACTAAGGGTTTAATATTTAGAATATATAAAGAAATCCTACAACTCAACAACAAAATGACCAACAATCCAACTTAAAAGTGGGCAAAAACTTGAACTGCCATTTCTCCAAAGATTTACAAATGGCCAATGAGCACATGAAAAGATGCTCAGTGTCATTTGGGACATGCAAATCAAAACCACCATGAGATACCATTTCATATCCACTAGAATGGCTACTTAAAAAAACAAAACAAAAAACAACAACCAGAAAATAAGTGTTGGAGGGGATGTGGAGAAATAGGAACACTCATTCACTGTTGGTGGGAATGTAAAATGGAACAGCTGCTGTGGAAAACAGTTTGGCAGTTCCACAGAAAATCACATATAGAATTACCTTATGACCAGGCAATACCACTTCTAGGTATATACCCAAAAGAAATGAAAGTAGAGAACACAAACAGATATTTGCGCACTGATGTTCACAGCATTATTCACAGTTGCCAAAAGATGGAAGCAACCCAAGTGTCCATCAACAGATGAATGGATATACAAAATGTGGTATATACATAAAAGGGAGTATTTATTCTTCAACTGTAAGAAAGGAATGAAGTTCTGATACATGCAATGATATGGATGAACCTGAAAGATATTATGTTGAGTGAAATAAGCCAGACACAAAAGAATATTGTATGATCTCACTGGTTTGAAGTAATTAGAATAAGCAAATTCATAGAGTCAGAAACTAGAATACAGATCACCAGGAGCTGGGGTGGGAGTAGGGAATGGGGAGTTAATGCTTAATTAGTATAGGTTTCTGTTTGGGGTGATGGAAAAGGTCTTGGTAATGGATGGTGGTGATGGTAGCATAATATTGTGAATGTGAGTACCACCACTGAATTGTATATTTGAATGCAGTTCAAAGGGGAAATTTTAGGTTGTATATGTTACGAGAATAACAATTTTTTAAAACCACAGGACAGTACAATACAGTGAATCTGAATGTAAACTAAGAACTATAGTCAATAGTATAATTATGATAATATTGTTTTATTAACTGTGACAAAGGTACCACACTAATGCAAAGTGTTAATAACAGGGAAAACTGCATGTGCATGTGGGTGGTGGTATATGGGAACCCTCTGTTTTCTGCATGGTTTTTCTATAAACCTTCAATTTCTCTGATAAAAACAAATATATACATAAAGGAAAAATATTGTGCTGGTTCTGTGTTGGTTTCCTTAGATCTCTGTTTAGAAGAGGCAGTAGAGAAGAGTGGCTGAGGTGTCGGCTACCTGGGTTCAAATCCTGCTTCTGCCACTCTTCATCTGTGATTTAGACAACCTCTCAGGGACTCAGCCTCACCTGCAAAATGGGCATCACAGGAGGATCTCAAGCAAAGCTTCAGCAGAGTTCTTGCCATATCTTGGTGCTCAATAGCATTTGTGTTTTTTTTCCTTCTAATTAACTCTACAGAGCACAACTGCCTTTATTCAGCGTGGCCATGTCGACGAGGACAGAGCTTCCTCTTCAGAAAAACCTCTACCTTTTCACTCTCTTCTGCCTGCGCTGCAAATATCTGCAAGTCTTCATTAAGGCTGAGGGATAACAAAGAGCCAGGGAAAATGAGAAGGGCCAGCAAACCAGTCAAGTGGCCGATAGCCGCAGTGTTTGTTGTTGCAGCGGTACCTTGGGGACGGCTTTGGGTCATTAACATTCCACTGATGGGGGTAAAATGAGGAGACCGGGAACAGGAGCAGGGAGTCACGAAGGCTAATCTTTGTTTACTCTCCTGTTCTGACGCATCTTCAGGGTTCTGTTTTGCTTCTTAAGGGAAGTTTTGGCTCATCACTACAGACCTTCCTGATTTGCTAACCAAGTTTTTACTTAATTAGTCTTTGCTTTGTGACCCTGAGGCTTTGGACACCAGCCCCCAGTCCTCTTGGGCAGGGCTCTAGCTGGCCCAACAAGGGGAAAGTGTTAGGAGTGTAAAATAGCACGCAGGGTGTCATATGACACACACCCGAGGACATATTTCTAAGTGTCTGCAATTGCTGTCCACACCACTACGTGCCAGAAGAGAAAGTCTTTGTACAACCCAATTTTCTCACATGGATCTTCCTCGGAAAGCACCCTTCTCTTCTAGCAATATCTGGTGTTCAGGTCATTTGGAATAAATCAAATACTGATTAAGGTTCCCAGCACCAACTAGGTCATTTGACTACCACTCCTTTTTTCTGGCACTTTCCCCCAGATCCTTTGACCTATACAAAGATAGAAGTAACTAAACCAAAAAGGCACATTTTTCCATGGCAGGTGGGACAGGCTAGCTATTGAAGATGATATTCTTGTACTATGCAAATCATTTAAACACTATATTTCTATGTCCTCATTTTTGCAAAAGTGGGAATAGACTAGATTGCCAAGGCCCTTTTCAAGCAGAGAATGCTGAGAGAACAGGGCATAAACTGGTTTGTATTACTTCCAATTAGTTCATTTGTCATGGGTGACATGTTCTTTTCCATTGCTGCTGTCAATACTCTTAAGAAATTCTGGGCACTTGGAATTACTGGAATATTCGATTTAGCTACCTTGGCGACAAGGTTCTTTTATTGAGGGAGGAGGATCTATTTCAGTAAAAAGTCATTTATTAAGGATAGAGTGGCAAGGAGGCAGTACATATAACTTACATACGCTTTAAACCAAAGCCCACTGACTGCCCTATAACACATCATTATTTTGCTTGTGACCTGCCAAGTGTCCTTGGGGCTGCAAAGCCCTCCTCCCATGGGGGGGTCCCGTTTTAAGACTGACTGTGTGTGCACTGGCTAGGTTAGGCCACCTTCTGTCCCTCTCTTCCAAAATTCATTTATAAGTTTCACTCAGAACCAGCTCTTCCCAACAGCGAGGACGCAATGAAGCGAGTTCTCGGAGCATTCCATTATTCTATTGGTCATCAGCAGTTAGGATGGCAGGGGGCTCAGAAAGCAGGGCCAATGAGTTTGGAAGAGATGAGGGATCTCTCACAGGCTCAGCATGCTCAAGAGTGTTGGGGCGGGGGTGTGTAGCCGCTGGCGTCACTGTCCGTGGTTCTGAATCCAGCAGGCCGTTCCTTTCTCTGGGAAGTTGGTTCCTTTCTCTGGGAAGCTGCCCTCCTGGTCCTAAGCCTGTCATCAGTGTCACGAGAAAGGAGAAGACAACATTCTGTGGGTTTGGGCATAAAACAGCAGGATCAAAAGAGCCTTGGGATCCGCTCCCCACCAGTGGTTTGACATTTTTCCTGAGGATACACTCACAGTGGCTTTATCAAACAATTTTAAGAGTACTATAAGCCTCCCCTCCAGAGGGATTCTCAGGACATTGGACTGGAGTCAGTATGCAATACAAAAATAATATCAAACACACTCAGTGCTTCCCCTGTATCAGCTACAGTTCTAATCACTTTATACATTAACTCAGTGAATCTGCACAAGAGATAGGGCGTATTTTCATTATCCCCGTTTCACAGAAATGGAAACTGAGGTACAGAGAGCTTACATGGTTAAGAATCTTTCCAATAGTTAGTAAGCAATAGAGGCTGAATTCGAACCCAGGAAGCTTGACTCCAGAGTTTATCCTCTAAAATGTTACCCGTACTGCTGCTTGTGTATAGTTTGAAAAAGTCCCTCAGCTAACTCTGATTAAACTTCCTACCCTCAATTAAGAATTCTGCCCCTGGCATTATCCCATGTGTGCATACTAATTCACTTCCATGTTCAAAATCTTTAGCCACCTTCACAGGAGACTGATCTTTTGGAATACTTCTCACCAGCGATGACACTGGGTCCACTGGGGGCACTATGTGCATGTGGGAAATCTAGATTTTGCTGCAGCATTAACCTGAAACCCTCTTCACAGAAATTGCCTTTCTGAAGCCTTAAGCCTCGGACATCATCTCCAGGGGGCTGATACCTGCTGCTGGGGGGGCCCTGCTCCTCACCCCCACTTTGTTAACTCACCTTTATGCTGTGGCACCTGGGACCACGACCAGCCACGAACGCAGCTGTGGATGATTCTGGTCTCAAGGGGATGAGGAGGTGATTGCAGAGGAGAATCTTCCACCCCTGCCCCTTCCTTGACTTGAAGGGCAGTTGCCCTCTTGGGAAATGAGAATTCATATCATCAGAGTTATCTTAAAAAGCTGTCTTTCTTCCTTCAAAACCATCACCATCGCTCTGGTGAGGATTTCTGAAGTTCCTTTCTTTGCATGACTATGTGTTTAAATTGAGTGAATGTCTGTAACATATTACATGGGCCTAGAGGAAGAAAAATTCATTAATTATTAGGGTATTTATATGTGTGTGTGTATATATTTTCTTTTTGGTGGAGGGAGACTAATAGTATACTAGCTGCTAGCCAGCCAAATCTCTGGAAATTTACAGGTTAGGAAATAAAGCTCAGCTGTAATGAGTTGCTGGCTGCGCTGGAATTCCGGTCCAGCTGACCAGATTCTCAGTGGGGAGCTTGTGGGGCCCTTCTATTTGTCCCTCATTTATTTAGTTTCCACCCTGCAGCAGGCACAGTAATCAGTGTTTACATACATTCTGACATAGGACCATGATTAAGAAAATGAACCATTCATAATGTAACATAAAACAGAATTCTAAACCACTGGTTTGCTAATGGGCATCCTATTCACTCTCGTCTTTAACGATAATTCTTGTAGCTTAAGGCCCAGATGTTAACCTTGTCTATTTGCTAATCAGTGGGCAGCCCAGGTGGAGAAGAGGTAACTCTCCATCAAATGTCACAAATAGTAGTACATGTGGCACATGGATAGAGTGGCCATTAACTTGCAGGAAGATACACTGCAGCAGACACTACTGGGGTCCCACTCAAATGCCCCCTCCCCTTACCAGGTCCACGTTCCAGCTGCCAGCACCACCTCGCCTAAGAGCTTCCTCTGGCTACCAGATCCCACAGGCCTGCTCACAGGGCTACCCAAAGTGCAGAAGAGGGAAGTATCAGGGCATTAGCGCCTCAGCCTCTGCCTGCCAGCCCCCTGCCCTGGGCTCTAATTTGGTATTATTCCCAGATCTGCCCAGCTGGATGTGGCTCCAGTAACCCACAGAGTGACTTGCTTTAACACACACTCTATGGGCTGCTCTCCCTTCCCTGTCTCACGTCCCCATTTCCCTACAAATGTTTCCTGGGCCCACCTCCCAAATAAGCTATATGCCATGGGGTCTGCTTCTGCGGGGACCGAAACTAAAATCCAGTCCCAGGTTCATCCAGGTTGTTATAAGACAGCACTCAGAGCAGGCTGGGGGATACACATACTGCTCCCCCCACCCCCCATGTCCTATGAAAGAAAGCTTCTTCCTGGTTCCAGGCCACAACCTAGAGTCTAGTTTTTTCAGCCCCTGCACCACGAGTCCCTCCTCAGACTTACTTGGAAAGGAGAACTAAGAGGAATGAAATTTAGGAGGAAGAATAAAAAAATAGCTGCCGCAAGGCTGCAGACTAATCTCATACTAACTATGAGAATGCCTGGGTCCTCTGGCTGCAAAATGATCTCTGGGGGAAATTCTGAATGAGCTAGAAAAAAATGTATCCTGCCACAAATATATGGTTTCCCAGACTGTTTTTTTAGAATAAGTTTTTTTTTTTCTTTTTTTTTTTAAGCCAAACAGCCCTCTTTTTTCATAAGGTTATTAGAATGGCATGCAAGGAAGAGGAAAGTATAAAATAGATTCAGTACTTATAGTTATAGCTGGTTGTAAGTCTCAGGAAAAGCTGAGCTCTGATGACATCAGAACACTAAATTTAGAGCACAAAGAATTTGTGACTGACATGTGATTACTCAGTTTTATGGTTTAATGATCAAATTAGTACTCAATTTTTAATAATTTGTCAATAACCGACTATAAAAAATTTAAGGCTCTTTTAAATGCAAATTGATTTTTTTTTTCATCAATCCATCTAAATAATTTTTAAGTGAAAACCTACTACTCTGTGCCAGCACTGTGGGAGGTGCTAGGAGAAAAGACGCCATGCTGTCCTCACAGAGCTTATAGTCTAGTATGGAAGAACGGTCTTAAATAGCCAAATCTTGCATATGTGTGAAACTGCAAGTATAAAAGGGATATTTTTCAAAGGATTATACCCAGAGTAGCTGAGTGTGTGAAGAAACAAGCCTTTTCATGCTATGATGGCTGAAATGTAAATTGGTATAATATTTCTGGAGAGCAATATATGACAGAAATCTTAAAATTTGGTATTACCCATTGTGGCAGTTTGATATTATTTATGAATTCCAAAAAGGGATTATGTTTGTAAACTGGTTGTTCCCTGGGTGTGATAACCCTTTGATTGTATTAAATTCAGAGGTTTCACTTTTACTTGGTTAAATCAAGATTAGGGCTTTGATTAGAGTGTACAGGGCTGAGTCCCCACCCCCTTGGTAGGCTATATGAATGGATGCTCAATCAAGAAGATGGAAGAAGAGCACGAGGAAGAGAGACACCTCCATAGACATGGCAGAGGCCCCTGATGAGCCCGGTAGTCTACAGCTGACCTGGTGAAGAGAACAAAGTAGCTAAGCCTGGAAAGAGATGAGCCCTCCAGCCTAGAGCTGAGATCAGAAGAAGCTGGGACCACGGAGCCTTAAGAGGAAGGAGGAAGGCTGAACCCTCGCAGACATCACCTGCCATCTTGCTTAAATATGTGGCAAATGACTTTGGGTGAGAAAGAACCTCTAATGGTACCTTGAGTTGGACTCTTTAGGGCTTTGTAATTGAAAGCTTCTACCCCAAATAAATACCCTTTATAAAAGCCAACAGAGTTCTGGTACTTTGCATCAGCACCCCTTTTGGCTAATATACCTGTAACCCCAGGAATGCTAATGTCTAGGAAATTATTCTAATAAAGTGACTATGAAAGGACACAAATTAAAGGATGCTCATTGTGCTGTCATAGAAAGGAACCAAAAAAGGGAAATAAATTGTCCAATTTGTTGAAATAAGTGACATAATTTGTATACAGAAATTCTCTGATTTTTAAAATAATGAAGTTGTAAAACATGTAGTGAAGTGGAAAGAGTAAATGATACATTAAGTGAAAAAAATAGATTGTAAACAGAAATTATTATGTAATGTTATTTTTAATGGCCATACATGCACGCCCCCCATCTAAATGTTAAACAAGGTCTTCTTTGATAGGATTACGACTATTTTTATTTCATTTTAAAATTCTGGATTATCAGTGTTGTCTCCATTCTCTACAATGACATGTAATACTCTCAGTAAGAGAAAAAGATTTAAAACTAAGGCTTTTTTTTTTTTTTCAGCGAAGAGCAGTGAGGGAGCAAAGATGGAATTCCAAAGCACATATGGGCCAATTCACACACTTTAAATATAGATTTGCCTTGACGAACAAGAGGTCAAGGCGGAGTTGCTGCTAACAGCTGATATAACAGAAGAACAAAAGTGCAGGGGGGATTTTTTTACTTTTATGTAGAAAAAGTGAAAACCGGAATTTTAATGACTATAGTGCAATATCAAAATTTAAAATTAGGAAATAAAGTCACTATATGGGACCTCCCAGGATCTCTTTTTCCAGAAGTCATTAAGCAAGTGCCGGCACACTCTGAAGTGACCCCTCGGTGATACTTTTCAGTCACCCTTCTCTCAACACTTCCCGGCAGAGGTGCACCTTACATGGTAGCAATCCACAGCAAAGGCAAGAAAGAGGAGCACTGGAGAGGAGGGTATGGAATGGCAGATCAGCTCATGGGCTACTGTGTTTCCCTATTTGGTTTCTGTAATAGGGCATTCCAGGGAAACAGAGCCGACAAGACATATTTATGTTTTATAAATATTACGAGATTTATTATAGGAATTGGCTCAGGCAACTGTGGGGATGGGCAAGTCTGAATTCTGTAGAGCCTGCTGCAAACTGGAACTCTGATGAAGGTTTTCCATGAATTCCCCAGTAGAAGCTGGCTGGCTGAGAGTCGAGATGGAAATTCTTCCTTCTTACTGCTGAAATCATCAGTTCTCCCTTTAAGGACTTCAGCTGGTAGGATAAGACTTCTCTCATTGCTGAAGGCAATCTCTTTAGTTGAGTATAGATGTAATCAAATAAAGATGCCATCAACTTACTGATGATTTAAGTCCACAAAATACCCTCACAGTTACAATCAGGCCAGTGCTTGTTTGATCAAACAGCTGGACACCATAACCCAGCCGAGTTGACACACAGACTTAACCGTCACAGTTTCTTTACGAGTTAGTATTTCATTTGGGTGAAAGTGAAAGAAAATCTAACCCAAACTGGCTTAAGCAACAAGGATATTATTGGCTACCCTCACTGGAAAGGTATAGTTTAAGGTACAGCCATACCCTGGCCCAAGAGATGCTACCAGGTTCCCTCTCCCAGCACACTGCCCCCTCCAGCTTGAAGCCCACCTCTTCAGAACACCAGGTCCAACTGTGTCACAGTCCTTGGGACATTGCCTTACAAGTGGGATTTACCCTTTCACTCTGGTCCAAATGTGCCCATCTCAGCCTATTCCCTTATGACTTAGGGAATAATGCTTTGACGGGCTCGGGCGGACCTTGGGAGCAAGATGCTCATACCCTGGGACCAGGATGGAAACCCCATTCAACCAGATTTACCTTGAATGAAAAGGAAAAATTTCCCCCAAACAAAATTAGAATGACTCTACTAGGAAGAGAGATGGGTGCTATGCGGGAAAGTATTGGTTATTAAAACTGATGTTTTACAGTTTATATATATATATATATTTTCTATGTATTTGTATGTATGTGTTTGCATAATCACACACATATATATTTCATATATATTTATATGTCTGATCACATATACTCTTACTTCTACAAAAGTTTACGGGCATTTGGTCAAGGCAGAAATAGTCCCTTCCTCACCTTAAGATTTATATTTTAACTTAACCTTCTATATGGGCATGTGTAGGTGGGGATGGACATATTTGTGTGTATATACAGCCACATGCTCAAGACATTAAGCTTTAAGTTTTCAAAAATTTTGTTACTTTTTTTTTTTT
>JAQZBX010019237.1:0-34001 GCA_029593785.1 Cabassous unicinctus
AATGTCTCACTCCACTCTCTTGGTCAGGGCCAAGATGATTTTTTAATGAAAATAGGCTTATGATATTCATACATTACTTGCTTTTATAATGAATTATAAATATAGAGTCATAATGAACTTGGCTTGCCCATTTTATTGATAGCAGGAGGAAGGGTAAAATTAAGTGAACATAAGTACCTTAAGGCTGAAACTTTTCTATATAAGGATGCTAAATTAAAAAGGCAGTTATTGTGGGATTAAATTCTAAGTTATAAAAACATTACTTACCATCAGAATGTTGGCTCATTCTAAGGATCAGAAAACTAAAACTTTTTTATTGAGAGGATAATTTTTCATTTATTTTTTGGTGGGGATAGCTCATCATATACTAAGAGAAATATCTGATATTCTGCAAGCAAAATACAATTCCACTTCCTGTTACATCTCATATCACTTTGTAACTATTTGTTCTTCACCATGCAGGAAGATTAAGTGAAACAGCTATTCATCTAGCTCACAGGAAGGAAGGAAAAGCTCCCAAAGCCTATGTTCTGTTGAGGGAAATGTTCTTATCATCCACATTTCAAGGATGAAAGCAACTATTATTCATATCCCTGTGCTATATTTTTATTGTTTCTTTAATTCTGCAGTTGTCTCTCACTTCTACTGACTTTATCAATTCACGCATACAGTTGTAAAAGGTAAATGCAAAGAGAGCAAATTAATTTGAATTCTCTAATGCAAAACACTCAATATTAACTTCCAGATTACCAGTATCCTGTACTTTGAATTTCTCTCACATACATAAGCATCTGTTTTGGTACTCACTCCGGGGTTTTTACAAATTGTATCATTCTTTATTTTTAGTAAAAAATTATCTTAGCATCATTCAAAATAAATTTAAAATGTGGAAAATAAATTCCTGATAAATGGTGGAATTACGCAAAAGAGTGGAGTTGAAAAATTAGGATACAAATGTATAGCTCACATATGTAAACAACAAAAAGATATGTAGAGATAAAAATTCTGGATATTTAATTGGGAGAGATTCAAATTTAAGAATATATATGAAATAAAACGTTGCTAGGCATTTCAAAATATCTGCAGAACTTTCTGTGTAGAGCAGTTTTAATTACTCTGTTCCTCAGGCTATAGAAGGTAGGGTTTATGATGGGGGCACCATGGTGTAGAATATGGACATGAGGAGATTACTAACAGGTGTGTTATTTGTGGTGGAACCAAACACAGCAGTCAACCCAGAAACAACAAACAAAATCAAAATTGTTAACTGGGGTGTACAGGTGATAGGGCTTTGTTATGGGCTTCCACAAAATGCATCCTAAGGACAATTGAAAATATGTAAATATAAGATTTAAACATAAAAGCAGAGCATACTAATAAAATTCAAGCACCTAGAACTAAGACCATAGTCTCAAAACTGACCATCTGAAAATGCGATTCTAAATTTTGAGTCACATCACAGAAATATTGATGGATCACATTGGACTTTATGAAGGGAAGCCTGAACATGACACCTGTGTGGATAGAAGAGACCAGCCCACATGTCCATGAACCACCAGCTGCCTATGTGCACAGAAGTGGGGTGATGGTGAGTCCATAGTGCAGAGGGTGGCAAATGGCAACAAAGTGATCACAAGACTTCAACACAAGGACAAAAAACTCTGTGGATCCAAACAAGATGTACAGGAAAACCTGAGTAACATGTGCTGGGAGGGAAACTAGTTTATAGTCTGACAGTGAATTCACAATCAATTTTGGAAGAGTAAATGAAATGCGGCAAAGGTCTATGAGACAAAAAGTGCCTAGAAAGAAGTACATTGGAGAGTGAAGTTGTGGGTCAATTATAATTACAGTAACAGAAAATTCACAATCAGGCTCCCAGATACATAATTAAGAACATGAGACCTTGGAGGACTTGAAGTTCTCTGGTGGTTGTGATACCCATAAGAAGGAATTCTGTGAAAATGGTAAGATTGTCCATTCTACTAATATGTTGTCATTTTCCTGTAGTCAAAGTATAAAATGACCTGAATATAATAAAACAAAATGTAGGTAATTCACGCAACTTACAAATATAATGCCACAATTAGTATGCTTCTTAAGTGGAATTTTGCTTCAAGGAAATGGACAAAATACAGTCCTTTGCAGTCAAAGATTTCATATATTTCCTTTTGTATCCTTTTTCCAACTCTATTTGTGAATTTAAGAATTCATAAGATCAGATAATCTAAGTATATCAAATGATTTAAAATTAAATCAAGGCCATGATCTCTTCATTTATTTAGTCAGATTTACAATATTTTAGTAAAATATCATTTCAAACACTTCCAGGAAATACTCACCAGCTATTTTCTCATGTACCAGCTGATTAAGATGATTGCTAATATCTTCCCATCTTTGGCCATCTGAAAAAATATTGGTTTCTGTAACACAGATAAGGAACTGCTCTGAGAGACTTCTTAGAAAGCTTTTAATCCAAGGGAGACCAGATGGATTATGCCCCAGTAAATATTCATTTCATTTGTTCTAAAAGATGAACAGGGGAGCCTTTCCTTTTCTCCTTTGCAGTAATTTCCAAACAAAAGAAAAGAAAAAAAAAAAGGAATTATCTACAAACTCTGATGGGTTTATGTTGCTGTGTTTATCAGATTCCTTTTCTATACTTTACTGTCTCAATTTCAAACAGTACTTATGAAAAGTATCTCACCTAACATTTCTCCTCCTGAAAGCATCTTTCCTTCCATCATGCATCAAATACAGTATTTGGTGAGGCACTAAATTTCTGTTCAGAAATATTGCCTATGTGCTTTTCTAGATATACTGAGATCCTATCATTCAAAATAGCTATTGTAACTAAAACTATTTTACTTCTCCTTGTCTTGATCATGCCACAGCATAAAGAAATCCTGTTTTAGTCTTAAATATGCTTAAATTCTAAAACTACAACTATTGAGGGACATAATTTCAGAACTTTATAATTTCATATGTGGAGAAATTATAATGGAGTGGTAATTACTGAAAAGGTTAGAATTTGCTTTTTTATTATTATAAATTTTATATAGAATTCATTTGTAATTACAAAGTAGTATATAATTTGACTAGTATTTTACTTGGACAATGATTTAATAAAGTTGACTTATTTCACTGTTTATATTCATATGAATTTTTTAGCACTTCTGCAAAATATTTAAGTCAATTATTTTTCTATAATTTCTACTATGCATATTTTTTCTTTCACCCTCAATTTTATGAGGAAGAAAAAGTCCTTTAGCATTTTATTAAATATAAAAATAAGACATACTCATTTGATGCTACTTATCTAAGGGTTGGTTATTGGTTATTGGACAGAACCAAAGTTCCAGGTGATTTTTAGATTTCCTTTATCAAATCACACACTTGCTTATCCTAATAATGCTGATTCTTATCCTCCATCACTTAGATTGCATTTTCACAGTCAGCATGCTAAATTCTCAAATTTCCCTTGGCTAAATACACCATATATATTCTAATTCTGAGTGAATCAAGATATTTAAATGCAAAGCATTTGGTGTCACAGGGAGAGAGAGAGAGACTTTGTGATTTGTCCCTGCTCCTTATTAATTCAGGAGTATTAAGAATTTCTTCACAATTTTATATATGGTAAAAAACCAGAAATGTAGGCTACCTTTGGCTCAGTTTTAAAATAGATGAAATACAAAAGTATATTATCAATCTCCATAGAGAGTAGCTAGTTCCTAATATCTTAAAAATAAATATGAGATTGTTCATGGTAAAAAATTCATTAGACATCTTGAACTATCTCTTCATATTATAATGGCTATTTTTGCTTCTAAGGATTGATTTCCATGAAATTCTTTGGTAACTCAAAGTTGCCTTTGAATTTCTTAGCTGTCATTTACAATCTTCAAGTAACATTTAATTCATAGTGCTTACGCTACCTCAATTTCTTGGTAATTTCTCTATCATTATACTTTCTTTACTAGAATACAGTCAATGGATTGCATTCATATCATAAGGTGTCATTTTTTAAACTAATCACCTATAATAAACATAAAACAGAAACTTTCAGACTCCCTACAATTATTAATTTATATTATGAGGCAGAAACCGTTAAGTGTACTAAAGATCTTGAGAAACATCACAGCTATGTCAGTGATTTCTCATTAGTCCTTTTAAAGAAACACATAAATTAAAGCATAAAAATATACCTGAGATATTAGGAAACATGTTTGCCTTCTGAAAATGAATATTTCTTTTGTACAAATATAGACATTTTACAAAATCTCTGCTCTTCCTTCATACTTCAAGGAGTCACTTCTCCAGGAAACTCATATTTACCGATAATAATAGTTACAATTGTGTTTCTAGATTCTTTATAAATATTGTTATTCTTTAGGGATAACACGTATGGTCATACCTCTCAGGAGCCCTAGGGTACAGTGATTACACCCTATAGAGAGTCCAGTTTTCTTCCAACTCCTGAATGATAAGGATTCTTTGAGTATACTCTTGAGATTAGTTAAATTTGTAATAGAGCTTATTTGCAATAAGATAAGCAAGTAATTTTTTATTAAATCTAACAAAAGAGACATATTCAAAATGTTTCCTAGTCACTGTTTATTCATATATTTTCAATTTCATGTCAAATTATAAATATAATTTATTCACATTATAGTATTCCATAAAATCATGCAACCCCCATAAAATTTTATTTTTAAGTAAAAGTATGGCATGAAGGAAAATCATATAATGTAAAATAAAAGTATCAAGAAAAATGAACAAATTCACCAGTGATTACTAAATTCAATAAAAATTGGTGCATTTTAGAATATATTATGAAACAAAATCAATTAAAAGTGGTTTTGCCATATAGTAGGACTCTTACAAAAAGTGCGTTGAGTGATCTTTGAATGTGGTAGATAACAATGATGTTAAATACAGCTCAGATTGTGAATTAATACCCCTATGAGCAGGTCAGAAGAAAGTTGCATGTTCATCATTATTCAGAAAATGTTTATTAATTGCTACCAGTCAAGAGAGTATCAGAATATGGCAGAGGCTAAAAAGAACTAAAGAACATTGATTCTATACTTTGGATAGATTGTATGGTATGTGAATATATCTCAGTGAAAATGCTGAATAAATAAATAATTGTGCAAGAATAGCCAGAAATAGCAACTATGTACAGCAGGGGAAGCATAGAGAGAATGGTAGGTGAAGAATTTTCTTGTTTGATTGTGTGTCTGTTTTTTGGCTTACTTTTATTATTGAAATAATGAAAATTTTCTAATGCTGATTGAAGTGATGAATGCACTGCTATGTAATTATACCAAAAATGACTGTACATTCTAAATGACTTGTATGTTTTATTAATATGTATTAATAAACTTGATTTGTTTTTTAAAAAGAACATCTTGGAAATGAATGCTCAAAAAATAGAAGTCTGAGGAGTGGATGTGGTTCAAGGAGATAAGTGCCTTCTTCCCACATGGGAGGTTTCCAGTTCAGTTCCAGTCCCTCCAAAAACAAAGACAAATAATAAGCAATCTCATGAAAAAAACAACTCAGGGAAGCTGACGTGTCTAAGTGGTTGAGCACAAGCTTCCCACTTATAAGGTCATGGGTTCAATCCCCCCCTGCTGATACCTAAAAAAAAAAAAAGAAGTCTCTGCATATAGCTACATGTTCTCAATATAGTTACAAAAGTTGGTTGGAAAAGTTTGACAAGTAGAGATAAATGTCAAATCTGTGAAAACAGAAATTTCCCTTGACTTAGTATAGGACATTTTTGTCTTCTACAGAAACATTCAGAAAAGTTTTCAAAAAGACCAAGAACACTTTGATCAACTTTCATAATCACTCCATGTTTTCAGTCTTTATACATGAATTTTGGGCAAAAAAGCAAATATATGAAGGATTGCTTAGCTTAATAGAAGCTACAAAATAGTTCTGATATGGCAAGGATATTCAATGTGAAACAAAATAGAAGTGTTATGATTGGCCATCTAGAGATGACTGAGGAAAAATGATGGCCAGGCATCTAATAAAACCATCGTATTATTTTTGTGAAATATATCACTCAGAAGAGAGTAATTGTAGGAAAAATACATACAAAATTATATTACCTGAGATTTCTTGAAATATGGCAGAACATACTTTAATAGCATTTACATAATCATCTGTTCTTATGTCTCTTGTTTATTGTTTTTTTGTTTCAGGGACTCTTCATACTATACAAATTATAGAGGGAAGAATAGGTATAATGTGTGGACATTTTCAGGACACTGGATTTGTCCTGCATGACATTGCAGTGATGGATACAAGCGATTGTATATTTTGTCATAACTTACAAAATTGTGTGGGACAAAATGTAAAGTATAATGTAAATTATAGTGCAGGTTTAGTAGCAATACTTCAATATGGGTTCATCAATTGTGACAAATGTCCCACACTAATGAATCATTTTGTTAATGGGGAAAGTGTGGTAGGTGGAGGGAGTGGGGCATATGGTAATCCCATATATTTTTTATGTAACAGTTATGTAATTGAAATCTTCTTTAAAAATAAAAAAAATAATTAAAGAAAAAGATTTGTATCCTCCATCCCCAGTGAGAGAATCATTCCTAGTATTCTGGAAAAGAAATGAAGGTGGTAAACCTCTCATGCCTCCATCCTCTCCCGTTTTTGTTTGATTTCTGAGATAATCTAATTTGGTAAAGAATTTTGAAGGTAATGTCCTAGTTGTTTCTAATTGTTAACTTATATGAAGAATAGCAGAAAGGAATAGAAATGAGTAGAATGGGGTGGGGTCAGGGAAGAGACATTGATTGAGAACTATTCGATTGATGTAAATTCTCTATTATTATTCAGTTTGAAAAGATTTTGAGCACTTCATTTGCATCAAATATTGACATGGATTCAGGAGAGACAAGGTCAATAAAAACATCCTAATTTTCAGAGAGTTAATCTATTGGCATACAGCGAATCTAATAGAGCAAAGTAGAATTAAATATTCAAAATAAAAGATGCAATTTTAACTCAGGGCTTAGAAGAAAACACTCCTTCAGCACTGCAAGATAAAAAATGAGAGTTAGAAGGAAGTTGATCTTTATGGGTTCAGAAGGTCTAATCTTGTTTTTGTTTGCTTGTCTTTTGATACTGACTTTAACGCCAGAATATCTTGACCCTCTTCTGCCTTTCCTCCTCCAGACTCAGAACCTGAAGATCTATAGCTCTACCCCACTACTTTTGTAGAGAATAGAAAATGAGCAACAACTTCATAAAAATCTAGATACCAAGGGAAGCAAGATTTGGGTCATAGCAATGGTTGGCAACCATGGCCCTTGGCCAAATCTGACCTCTTGCCTGGTTTTGTATATCTGACCAACTAAGAATGTTTTTCATATTTTTAAATAGTTGGAAATAAATGGAAGAATATTTAGTAGCACAAATAATTATATGAAATTCAAATTTCAGCATCCATAATAAAAGTTTTATTGGAACATCAATCATTCTCCAGGATAGACTTCATGCTATGTCACAGAACAACCCTCAATGAATTCAGAAATATTGAAATTATGCAAAGTTAATTCTTTGATCACAATGTGAGTTAAAGAACACACTCATAGATAATCATTGGGTCAAAGAGGAAATTGCAAAAGGTATCAGCAACTACCTTGAAATAAAAGAAAATGAGAAGACATCATATTAAAACTCATGAGGTAGCATGAGAGGGAAATTTATGGCCATAAATGCCTATATTAAAAAAGAAGAAAGAACTGAAAACAAAGAGTTAAATGCACACCATGAGGAACTAGGGAAAAAAATAAAACTAGTTTCAAGGAAAGGAGAAAGAAATAACAAAGTTTAATGCAGACCTATAGGAAATTGGGAGGAAAATAACTGGAAAAAATTAAAATACTGAAAGCTGTTTCTTGGAGTAAAATAATGAAATTGACAAACCCTTAGCCAAAATGACAAAGAAACACTGAGAGAAGATGCAAATACATAAAATAATATTCAAGGAAAGAATGTCACCACTGATCCCACATATTTACAGGATATCATAAGAGGATTCTTTGAAAAATTCTCTGCCAAGAAGTTGGAAAGTCTAGCTGAAATTAACAAATTACCAGAAAGGTACAGGCAGCCAACATTGATGAAGGAAGAAATTAATTAACTCAACAGACCAATTGCAAATAATGAGATTGAATTAGTCATCAGAAACCTCCCAAAAAAGAAGAGCTACGGACCAGAAGACTTCACAGGTGAATTCTACCAATCATTAAAGAAAGAGCTAACACCACCCCTGCTTAAACTCCTCCAAAAAATAGAAGTGGAGGGAACATTGCCTAACTCATTCGAAGAGGCTAAAATCACCCTAATACCAAACTTGTATAAAGACATCAAAATAAAACTACAGATCAATCTCTGAATGAACCTGGATGCTAAAATCCTCAAGAAAATACTTGCTGAATGTACTCAACAACACATCAAATAAATTATATACCATGATCAAGTGGATTTCATCCTTGGTATGAAAACATGGTTCAAAATAAGAAATTCAAACAATAGTATGCATCACATGCACAGATTCACAGGAAAAAATCACATGATCATCCTTATTGATGCAAAAAAGGCATTTGATAAACTACAGCAACCTTTCCTGATAAAAACAATTTGAAAGATAAGATTAGGAAGAAATTTCCTCAACATGAGAAGGGATATATTTGAAAAGCCAGAGCTAACATCATATTCAAAGGTGAAATGTTAAACATTTTCCCTCTAAAATCTGGAATAAGACCAAGATGCCCATTATCACTGCATTTATTTAACATTGTGTTAGAAGTACTACCTCAAGCACTTAAGCAATAAAATTGCATAAAAGGCATCAAAATTTTAAAATTAGAAGTAAAATTTTCACTCATTGAAGGTGACATCATCCTATACGTAGAAAGCCCTAAAAAATCTACAATAAAGCTTCTAGGGTTGATAAATGAGATCAGTAAAGTGTGAGGATATAAGATAAAAATACAAAAATTAGTTGCATTTCTGTAAACCAACAATGAGCAGTCTGAGGAGAAAATCAAGAAGAAAATTGCCTATACAATAGGAACTAAAAGGGGAAGAGGCGGGATTGTGGGAACATGGCTGATAGTTAGACATAATTGTTAGCTCTCATTAAAACAATTAAGAAAAAGCCAGAGGCTGCCATGGGAACCTGCTTTGGGGCACATCACACCAGGACACTGTTTACCAAAACCCAGGTTCAGAGACACAAAAAGAAAAAGCAAGTAACCATGAGATATTAAACCTCCTAGTTGCTGGGAAGGGCTCCCCTCCATCACATCTGGGATATTAAGTGAGAGTAAAACTCCTGGTGAATTGTATCTAACTGAGAGTAGAGCAGTCATCTACCTCCATGGGAAGGTGCTCTGAGTCATCTAGGAGGGTACTGGACAGATAAGGAAGCAAGTAATAATTGGGGGTTCCTTACCTCAGTGCCTGGAAGGGGAAAACATACCTGGCCCTCAAGATGGACAGACTAGGTGGAGACCCTACCTCCCTTCTCCAAATGGGAATGTGAGAGCAGATTCCCTGCAAGGAAGAGGGGAATGGAAGATTGGAGTGCGATTTTTTTGTGGTGAATTTAGCCAGCTGGACGCCCCTTGAATATCAGAAGGGACCTAGACTGGACAGGGAGATGGGAAAAGCATTGCCTCAGCCCAGCAGTCACACCCAGCCATGTAGGTAAAGAGAGGAATTTCATCAGTGAAGAGGGAGAGACATTGTAGTGATCAGCACCACTCTAGCTGACTGAAGGGAATCTAACCTGCCCAAAGGAAAATGGGTGAATAGCCTTCGGAAAGGCAATTCAACCCAAGGACTCAGAATAATTCAGTGGAAGAATTCCTGCATATCATATTTGAGGTCCCTGGTTTGATTCCTGGGTATTGAGAAGAGATCAATCAGATTAACAGGTATCCAGCTGAAACTTTATGACACAGAATTTATAGACATTTTCTTTGTAAAGCTTTTCTTGGATCACATTTTTTTTGTTGTTAAAGGTAATTTTCTTTTATTTCTCTTACTTTACTCACTAAAACTTAGTTCAAAACCTACAGAGGGAAGGCTGCAGGGTGATTGATTGAGGAACAGAGGCAGCCTGAGAAGATCCTCTTAAGGGTCTAAGAAAGAAGGCTGTTTCTCCATATTTATTTATTTTTCTTCTGACTCTTTTTAAAATTAATGAATTGCTGCTGTCTTTTTTTTTTTGCTTGTTTTGTATTCCCTCCCTTTATTTCTCTGCTTGTTTCTTTTTCTTTTATTCTATTGGATATGATCTATTCTACCTGTTATTTCTTTGTACTCCTTCATCTTCATATCTTTGTTTTTTTGTTGTTGTTCTTACATTCCATCTCTATTATTTGGTCTACAAATTTTCTTATTTGTATATCTCCCTCTCTCCCTTTTTCTCTGTATTCTTTTTCTTTTCAATTTTTTCCTTTCTCTCTTTTGCGTTTTCTTTCCCCCTCTTCTCACCATTCCAGCATTTTAATTTATTTTATATATTTTTTCTCTGTTCTGTTTCTTGTTTCATTGTTTCTATTCCACTTTCCTGATCTTGTTCCTCTGTGCTTCTTACTCATGTTAATTTTTCAATTTCCTAGCTCTTGTATATTTGCTCTCCTACTTTTTACTATTATTATTATTCTTTTTGATTTCTTATTTCTTTCCTTTTCTCTAGTCCTAATTATTTTTCCTTTCAAAAGAATTTAGGCAGATTTCTCTCTCAAAACAAAGATTGAATGAAGGAAAGGAATTTATGCAGCTCTCTCTCTCAAAAAAAATTTTGAGTGGGCCAAAGATCCTGCCCATGTGAGACGTTTTGGGATCCCACAGAGTAGAAGGCTTCAGAGTACTTATCTGGAGAGAGCTGGGTGAAGAGAAAAATTCCTCAAGGTGGTGCTGCCTTGATTCTTGGTTACTGTGTTTCCTTCCTTTATTTCACCTATTCTGTGTATACTGATTTTGTATACCAATGTTATCTCTTTTCCTTCCCTCATCATTCTATCTTCTGATCTTTGTTGTTGTCCTTACATTCCATCTCTGTTTGTTTAATTCTCAATTTTTCTGGTTTTTATTTCTACTTTATCTATCTTATTTTCTTTCTTATATTAATGTTTTTGTTTTTCTTTTTTCTTTTCTCTTTCTCTCCCTCCATATCATACTGGGCTTTTAATTCATTCTATATATTTTTTTCTCTTTGATTTCTCATTTCATTGTTGGTACCCCACTTTTTTATTCCTATTATACTACACTGCTTATATGAGTTAAATATTAATTTTCCAGGGTCTTAAAAGGTGGCTTTTCTAAAAAATTACTATTATTATTACTACTATCCTTTTACTTTTCTTACTCCTTCATTTTCTCTGACCCTAATTTTTTCCTCCAAGGGGACATAGACAACAGTAATGAAATAGAATAAGAAGTACAAAGTGACAAAGAGAAAACTTAACACACACACACAAAAACAGCATTTAAATAAACCCTGGAATAAAAGGAGAAGGTAATCAACTGAATAAACATATCAAGATAAAAAGATGACAATAGTGCAACAAAAAATTGCAAAACAATGTAAGAAATGGAAAGGCATGGTCCAGTCCAGAGAACGAACTAAAAACCAGGAAGAGTTGCAGAATGTTGAACAGCTATTCAAACAAATATCGTGGTCCAACTTAATAAAGTGAAGGAAGATATTAAGAACATTAACAAGACACTGCGAGAACATACTGAAGAAATTGTAAACAGTTATAAAAATATAACGGATATGATAGTGATGAATGGCACAAACCAAGAAAAAAAAAAGACACTGGAAGCATGTAAAAGTAGACTTGAAAAGGCAGAGCAAAGAATTAGTGATAAGGAAGACAGTACATATGAAATCAAACAGACAGTAGAACAGATAGAAAAAGATAGAAAAAATCCATCAGGGTCTTAGAGATTTGAAAGACAACACAAAATGCACATATGCATTAAAAGCATCCCAGTGTGAGAATAGACAGGAAAGGGACAAAATAAGTATTGGAGAAAATAAAGGCTGAAAACATTGCAACCCTATTGAAGGAGATGGATGTACATGTCCAAGAAGTGCAGCACACACTATACAGAAAAAATCCCAACAGTCCTACTCCAAGATATACACTCATCAACCTAACCAATCCTCAAGACAAATAGAAAATATGGAAAGCAGCAAGAGAAAGGAAAACAATCATACACAATGGAAGCTCAATAAGATTAAGTACTGATTTCTCATCTAAAACCATAGAGGCAAGAACACAGTGGTGTGACATAATTAAAGTAGTGAAAGAAAAAAAACTTTGAGCCAAGAATTCTCTATCCAGCAAAGCTGACATTCAAAACTGAGGAATAGTTCAAAATATTCACATATAAACAGAAATTAAGAGAGTATTCCAATAAGAAATTTGCCCTTTGAGAAATACTAAAAAGAGTTCTGCAGGTTGAAAAAAAAATACAAGAGAGAGAGACTTGGAAAAGAGTGTAAGAATAACTAAATAGTCAAAAAGAGAAATAAAAACAGCATATGATGTACATAAACCTTATAAAAATACAGCTAATGTAAGTAATTCCTTGAGAGTAATAACACTGAAGATTAATGGATTAAACACACCAGTCAAGAGACACAGATTGGCAGAGTGGATAAGGAAATATGATCCATCTATATGTTGTCTACAAGAAACTTATCTGAGACTCAGGAATTCAAGGAGGCTTAAAGTGAATGGCTGGAAAACAAACTTACAAGCAAACAATAACAAAAAAAGGGGGAGTAGCTATACTAATATTGGACAAAATAGACTTTAAATGCAAAACTATTGTATTTAAAGCTATTGTAAGGAGATGGGAGGCAAGATGGCGTCGGTTTAGGAGGGTACCCAACGACTAGCTCTCTGAGAATGGCCAATTGTAGACAGTGTCAATTTGTTGCTTAACACAATTGTGGACAGGGCCTGCCTGTGGTGGTTAACACAATGGCTGAGCCCAACCTGCAGGGAAAATGGCTGGTTTGAGCTGAGAATCCTGAACCTGCAGCTCCCGCTCCTGGTGTGATGGAGCAGTTTTTGAGGGAGGGAGGGCTCTGACAAAAGGTGGAGAGGGGTTTAACTTCTGTGGATTTGGCTGCCTGGACCCCCTCATAGCTCTGGGGATCAGATAAGCTGGCTTGAAACAGCACCAGGCTGAGGGGAGAGGCGAAACTCGTGAGGAAACCTGATTTACCGAGCAGCCCACTGACACTGAGGCTTGACATCAGAGGGGGCGGAGTAAGCCAATTTTATCACTCTGCACTGACAAGCATCAGAGCTTCAGCTCCCCTGGGGAGGCCAGGAAGTGGGAAGAGCTTTATTAGTTTCCACGAGCCTATTTAGGGTCCCCTTGGTGAAGGGGGTGATCTAGCAGAGGAATTCTTTGGGTCCCTTATATAGCCAAAAAAAGAAAAACACACACAAAAAACCAAGACAGTCACTTTAAAAAATGAATTCCTCTTTTTAATTTAGTTTAATACAGAAAATCTGCCTCAAAACCTGCAGATAGAACCTTGAAGGGAAATTGATAAGAACAAGAAGGCTGAGAGGATCCTCAAGGACCCTGGAATGCACACTTCCTCCTTAGCTTTTTTTGACTGCTTGATGGTGTGGTTGTTTGGTTTTTCTCTGTTTATTTGTTGTCTCTTGCTTTTCTTTCCTCTTTCCTCCCGCCTTTCTGTGTTCCTTCCTTTTTTTTTAAATTAGGTACTGCTAGTTTACCTCTTCTTTGCTGTACTTCTTCTTGAGTGATTTCCTATTGTCTGTCTATATTGATATTGTATCCCAAGCTATCTCTTATCATTCCTTCATCTCTCTGCCTTCTGCTTTTTGTTGTGGTTCCTAGACACCATGAATTTTCATTAGCCCACAACTTAAGGGTGACAATTTCTTTTCTCTCTATTTTGTTTTCTTCTTTTTTTTAAATTAATATTAGCTTTTTCCTTTTAGCCCTTTCTTTACTCTTTCTCTCCCTCCTCATCATTCTAGCCTTTAAATTGTTATATATATATATTCCTCTATTTGGTTTCCCAGTCCATTGTAGGTACTCCACTTTTTTCCCTATTACTCTACACAGCCTACACAAGTTAAATATTCATTTCACTAAGTCCTATTTGGCCCCTCTTCTAACTTTTATAAATATTACTATTATCCTTCTTCCTTTCTCATAACTTTCGATTCCTCTGGCACTAATCTTTTGAATTCAAGCAAACATTGAAAGAAGCAAGGGAACAATATAAGAAGAAAGTGTCAAGGAGAAAACTTAACACACACACAGAATCACCAGCTAATTAAACTCCAGAGGAGAGAGAGAAGCTAATCAACTGAATAAACCCAGCAAGATAAAAGGATGACTAGAGGGCAACCAAAAATTACAAACCACATGGAGAAACAGGAAGACATGGACCACTTCAATGAACAAACTAAAAACCAGGAATATACGCAGAACATAGAACAACTAATCAGAGATTCCTAAACAAAGATCATGAACCAACTTAATGAAGTGAAGAAAGAGATTAAGGATATAAAGCAGACACTGGGAAAACATACTGAAGAAATTGTAAACATACCCAAAAAGGTAATGAATATGATGGTGATCAATGGCACAATCCAAGAGATTAAAAAGATGTTGAATTCACATAACAGGAGATTTGAAGAGGCAGAAAAAGAATTAGTGATGTGGAAGACAATACAGCTAAAATCAAACAGATAGTAGACAAGATAGACAAAAAGATAGAAAAAATCCAGTAGGGAGTCAGGGATTTAACTGACAACACAAAACACACAAATATATGCATTATGGGCATCCCAGAAGGAGAAGAGAGGGAAAGGGAACAGAAGGAGTGTAGAAGGAAATAATGACTGAAAACTTCCCAACCCTATTGAGAGTGATGGATGTGCAGATCCAGAGAGCAAAGGGCACTCGAAATAGTATAAATCCCAACAGGCCAACTCCAAGACCTATACTTGTCAAAATGTCCAATGATCAAGACAAAGAGAAAATACTCAAGGCAGCAAGAGAAAAGAGGACCATCACATATAAGGGAAGCACAAAAAGAATAAGTGCTGATTTCTCATCTGAAACCATGGAGGAAAGAAGACAGTGGTATGACATTGTCAAAGTACTAAAAGAGAAAAACTTCCAGTGATGAATTCTTTATCTAACAAAACTGGCATTCAAAAGTGATGGAGAGTTCAAAATATTTACAGATAAACAGAAATTAAGAGAGTATGTCAATAAGAAACTGGCACTTCAGGAAATACTAAAGTATATACTAAAATATACATATAAATATAAATTTACAAATATATTGTAAAATATACAATTTGAAAGGAAAAATCAAGGGAGAGAGAGTTGGAAGAGAGTTTAAAAACAACTAAAAACACAAAAACAGAAACAAAACAACATATGACATACATTAATCCAAAGAAATATGGCTCAAGTAAGAAATTCATTGTGTGTAATAACACTAAATGTTAATGGAATAAATTCACGACTCAAGAGATACAGATTGGCAGAATGGATAAATAAATATGATCTATCTATATGCTGTCTACAAGAAACCCACCTTCGATGCAGGGATTCAAAGAGGTAAATGGCTGGAAAACAATTTTAAAAGCTAACAATAACCAGAAAAAGGCAGGAGTAGGTATTCTAATATGAGACAAAATAGACTTTAAATGTAAAACTATTGTAAGAGACAAAGATGGACACTATATATTAGTAAAAGGGGTAATCTCTCAAGAAGAGGGAACAATCATAAACATTTACGCACCTAATCAAGGTGCCTCAAAATACTTGGGGCAAACTCTGGAAAAGTTAAGTGGAGTAATAAAGGCCTCTACAATTATAGCTGGGTAATTTAATACACCATTATCATCATTAAACAGAGCATCCAGACAGAGAATCAAGAAAGAAACAAAAACTCACAATAATACATTAGAGGACCTGGACTTAATAGACATAAACAGAACAATATACTCAAATACAGCAGGATTTACATTATTCTCAAGTATTCATGGATGATACTCCAAGATAGACCACATGCTAGGCCAAAGAGCAAGACTCAATGAATTAAGAAAGATTGAGATTATACAAAGTAATTTCTCTGACCACAATGGAATGAAATTGGAAATAAATAAGGACCAGAAAAACAGGTGAGGCAAAAGGATATGGAAGTTAAACAACACACACTTAGGAAAACAGTGGGTAAAGGAGGAAATCTCAAAATAAATCAGTAACTACCTTGAAACTAATGAAAACAACACCACAACATATCAATACTTATGGGATGCACCAAAGCTGTCCTGAGAGGGAAGTTCATAGCCATAAATACATATATTAAAACAGAAGAAAGAGCTAAAATTGAAGACCTAACTGCACACTTGGAGGAATGTGAAAAACAACAACAAACTAAATCTAAAGGAAATAGAAAGAAGGAAATAACAAAGATTAGGGCAGAACTAAATGAAATAGAAAATAAGAAAGCACTAGAAAAATAAACAAAACCAAAAGCTAGTTCTTTGAGGAGACCAATAAAATTGACAAACCCTTAGCCAGACTAACAAAGAAAAAGAGAGATCAGATGGAAATACACAAAGTAAGAAATGAGTAAGGGGATATCACTACTGACCCCACAAAAATAAAGAGTATCATAAGAGGATACTTTGAAAAATTATATGCCAACAAGAATGATAATTTGTAGGAAATGGACAAGTTTCTAAACCTCACAAACAGCCTACATTGAAGAAAGAAGAAATTGATGAACTCAACAGTCCAATTACAATTAAAGAGATAGACTCTGTCATCAAAAACCTCCCAACTAAGAAGAGCTCAAGACCAGATGGCTTCACAGCTGAATTCTACCAAATATTCCAGAAAGAGTTAACACCAATTCTGCTTAAGCTCATCCAAAAATAGAAGTAGAAGGAATATTGCCTAACTCATTGTACAATGCTAAAATTACCCTAATACCAAAATCAAAGATACCACTAGAAAGGAATATTACAGACCCATTTCTCTAATGACTTAGATGCTAAAATCCTCAACAAAATACTTGCTAATTGCATTCAACAGCATATCAAAAGGATTATACACCATGACCAATAGGGTTTCATCCTGGGTATTCAAGGATGGTTCAATATAAGAAAATCAATCAATGTAAAACACCACATAAACAAACTGAAAAAAAAAATCACATGATCTTCTCTATAGATGCAGAAAAAGCATTCAACAAAATACAGCACACTTTCCTGATAAAAACAGTACAAAAGATAGGAATAGAAGGAAACTTTCTGAACATGATAAAGGGTATATATGAAAAACACAAAGCTGACACCATCTTCAATGGTTAAATTTTAAAAGCCTTCCCTCTGAGAACGGGAACAAGACAAGGATGCCCATTATCACCACTCCTTTTAACATTGTCTTAGAAGTCCTTGCATGAGTACTGAGGCAAGAAAAGGATATAAAAGGCATCCAGATTGGAAAAAAAGAATTAAAAATTTCATCATTTGCAGACAACATGATCCTATACATAGTAAGCCCAGAGAAATCTACAACAAAGCTTCTAGAACTTATAAAGGAGTGCAGTAATGTTGCACGCTATAAGATCAATGCTCAAAAATCAGTAGCATTTCTGTACACCAATAACCAGCAATCAGGGGAGGAAATCAAGAAAAAAATACCATTTACAATAATAACTAAAAGAATCAAATACCTAGGAATAAATTTAAAAATGTAAAGGACTTATATACAAAAAACTACACAACATTGTTAAAGGAAATCAAAGAAGACTTAAATAAATAGAAAAATATCCGTGTTAATGGATAGGAAGACTAAACATGATCAAGATGCCTATCCTACCCAAACTAATCTACAGATTTAATGTAATCCCAATAAAAACCAACACTATATTTTTTAAGGAACTGGAAAAACTAACCACAAAATATATTTGGAAAGGTAAGAGGCCCTGAATTGCCAAAGACTTATTGAAAAAGAAAAATGAAGTTGGAAATATCAAATTACTGGACTTTAAAATATATTACAAAGTTACAGTGATCAAAACTTCATGGTATTAGCACAAGGATAGACCTACTGACCAATGGAACTGAATTGAGAGTTCTGATATAAATCCTTGCATATACAGTCCTCTGATAATTGAAAAGGCTACCAAGCCCACTCAGTTGGGAGAGAATTGCCTCATTAACAAACGGTGCTTGGAGAACTGGATATCCATATCCAAAACAATCAGAGAAGAATACCATCTCACACCTTTTACAAAAATTAACTCAAGATGGATCAATATCTTAATATAAGAGCCAAAATCATAAAGACTGTGGAAGCTAAAGTAGGAAAACATCTACAGGACGTTGTAATAGGAAATGGTTTCATGAACTTCACAGCCAAAGAATGAGCAGCAAGAGAAAAAATAGATAAATGGGATCTCCTCAAAATTGAAAACTTATGCACCTCAAAGGACGTTATTAAGAAAATAAAAAGGCAACCTACCAAATAGGAGAAAAAATTTGCAACAATATATCTCATAACAGCCTAATATCCTGCATATATAAAGACATCCTACATCTTGAAAATAAAAAGATAAACAACCCATTTAAAAAATGGGCAAATGAACTGAAAAGACACTTCTCCAAGGAAGAGATACAAATGGCTTAAAAGCACATGAAAAAATGCTCGACATCGCTTGCTATAAAGGAAATGCATATCAAAACTACAGAGAAAGCATCTCACACCTATCAGAATGGCAGCTATTAAAAAAACAGCAGACTCTAAGTGTAGGAGAGTATGTGGAGGAATAGGAACACTCATCCACTGCTGGTTGGATTGTGGAATGGTCCAGCCACTGTGGAGGACAGTTTGGCAATTCTTCAGAAAACTAACAATAGATCTAACATATGATCCTGCAATTGCACTGCTAGGTATATACCCAGAATAACTGAAAGCAAAGACACAAACAGATATATGCAGACCAATGTTCATAGTGGCATTGTTCACTATTGCCAAAAGTTGGAGTCAGCGCCAGTGCCCATCAACAGGTGAATGGATAAGCAAAATGTGGTAATACATACAATGGAATATTACTCAGCTGTAAGAAGGCATAAAGTGCTAACACATGGAATAACGTGGATGAATCTTGAAGACCTTATGTTGAGTGAATCAAGACAGGTATTAAAGGATGAACAGTATATGACCTCACTGATTTGACCTGAGGAAAATGAGCAGTCTCTGAGAACCATTATCTGAAAGATAGGTTAACAAGGGAGAGAAAGAGAAGAGTAGGCTGTAAACCATCACCCATATGGACATAATCTATGGTAAAGGTATAGATTATAGTTGAATATTGAAGGATAGGACAGATGGGTAGTGATAATACTGGGTTTGGTGCTGCAGGGTTGACAGGTGGGTAGATTAGGAAGGGCAGGATGGAATACCCAGGGCATGTAACTATGAATCTTGTTATTCTATGAGTCAACACAGGGGAGTGTCATATGCCCCAGGGCGATGGGGACAAAGGATCAGTTAAAATCAAATGGGGTATTTAGTGGTCATGGGAAAGGTTTTTCATTACCTTACAGTAATGGACACAGTACATAGTAAATACCATTAAAAATCATTAAACTGTACTGACTGAATTGTAAACTATACTGTAAATCATTGACAAGGTTTAGTTGCTATATTTTACTATCTGTATAACAGTTATAACAATGCTAACATCCATTAAAAAAAAGTTTTAATATAGGGTGGGGAAGGGGGAGGGAGGTTGGGTATGTGGGAGTCTTTAGTATTCCATGTGCGACTTTGCTGTGACCTAAAACTTCTTTGAAAATTAAATGAAAGTATGGGAGACACTGGGGAATGAGAGTGGGAAGGTGTCATGGTAAACTGGACATCCAATAATACAGTGACAAAAGAAAAAATAATAATTAAAAAAAGGATTATTTGTTTTTTTTCCCATTTTTTTGAATTTCCCAATCTGCTAATTATATTTTTAGTTTAGTTTTGTTTTTTTTCTTTTGAGTTTCCTTGTATTTGTCTCTTGCGATTAAGCTTATTATTATTATTTCTTTATCCTAATTAATTTATTTGGTTATTATATGGGCTTCATGTTCAAGGAAGGTTTATATCACAGAAGGGTTAAAATGGGGGCTGCAGAGGATCATTGATGGGGGTGAGTGCGATGGGGGATTCATGTGAGTAAGTGTGTCTGAATATACATGAAAGATATATAAAATTGTTGAAATGATCAAGGGATGGGGCATGGTAACGGTGGGAAGACAATCACTCTATAAATGAGTTAATCTGAATTCCCAGCATGGAGAGCTCTGCCACATTCTCCAAGGGAGCAGCAACAGTCCCCTGGGTACAGGGGCAGTGTCTGGCAAAAGAGGATGGCCCACCGATGGGTTCTTGTTATTGATGACTAGCCTTGTGAGTCTTTGCTTTTGTAATTGAAACTTAGCCTACTGTTATGGGGTGCCTAAGGGTTGCCACCTGAAAGCCTCCTTCTTACTCAAATGAGGCGTCTCTCTAAGCCAAACTCAGCATATGAATGCATTACCTTCCTCCCAATGTGGGGCATGACTCCCAGGGATGTGCCTCCCTGGCAACAAGGGATTAATACCAAGTGCCAACTGGCAACACGATTGGAAAAAGAGAAATGAGTTCATGTGGCTAAGAGACTTCAAAGAGAGTCGGGAGGTCATCCCAGAGATAACGCTTATGAGATCCTCAGTAGGATCTCATAGAACACCAAAGTGGATATCATCCCACACAGAGGGGCTCCTGAGGGCTCTGGAGACACCCAGGCACTATATAAGGGGGGATATTTCCAGAGATTGATGCCTTATCAGTGGGCTCTACTTTGGGATCTGCGCTCTTGAGAGTGACAGAGTTGGACTCAAGTAAGTCCTCTCTGCACATGGTCCATCAGTCCCTTCTATTCAAATCTATATGTGATACTGCAGTTTTTTGGTGTAATTCCAGAGACTGGAACCTCTGGTCTACCTATATCCCAGCTGTGCCTGGAATCTCGGTGGAGCTGCAACTCCTACTCTACAGCTCAATGGACTCATCCAAGTCACCTGGCGAGGAGACAACAATGGGCAATGGCCATCCCAGGGAATGGAGAGAGCCTGCAACTGCAGGAAGGAGAATCCCATCCATCATATCCATGGGATATAAGCCCTCTATCACTTGGAAGTGGAGTGGACACTACCATCCCAGTCCCCTCAGGATTGAGGGAAGAGCTATGATCTAGAGTGGACTTAATTGTATTCTGTTGTAGACATACTGTGATTCAAGCAATGGAAGAAATTATAACAGTGAGGTGGAGCCAGTGGCTACTGGGCACTTTCGGGGCAGGTAGGGGAAGGGCAGTTGAAATACAGGGGCTTTTTCGGGACTTGGGGTTTTCCTGAGTGGTGTTGCACTGATGGATGTAGGCAATTTTACATCAGCATATACCATGCAGAACTATGTGGGAGAGAGTGTGGTCTACAATGTGAAATGTGGTCTATGCTTGGTGGCAAGACCCCAGGATGTGTATATCCATTGCAGATGATGTGCCACACTGATGAAGGATGTTTGTATGGATTGTTGTTGGAGGTTTGGGAAGTGTGGAACATGTGAATCCCTGCAATTTCTGTGAAATATTTAGGTAATCTAAGCACCTTTAAAAATACATATATAAAAAAATAACATTTATGTAAGCAAATGCTCATATATGCATATATACTTATATATCATTTTACAAATATTGGTATGTATTGTGAAAAATTTGATTTTTACCCACAATAAAAAGTAAATAAATAAAATAAAACTATTGTAAGAGACATAGATGTACCCTATATATTAGTAATCTTTCAAGAAGAAAGAACAGTTATAACATTTATGCACCTAACAGGGATGCCTCAAAATATATGAGGCAAACACTGGAAAAATTAATGGAGAAATAGATGCCTCTATAATTATAGTGGGAGAATTTAATGCACCATTATCACCATTAGACAGAACATCTTGAAGAAGGATCAATAAATAAACAAAGATTTTGTTTAGTACTTTAGAGGATCTGGATCTACTAGACATATACAGAAAACTACATTCCAAATACAGTGTTATATACATACTTCTCAAGTGGACATGGAACACTCTCCAAGGTGATTACGTGCTAGGCCACAGAAAAAATCTCAATGAATTCATTAAGATTCAGTTTATACAAAGTAATTTCTCTGACCACATTGGAATGAATTTGGAAATCAGAAAGGGTCAGAGAACCAGATTAGACAAAAATATATGGAAGTTAAATAACAAATTCCTAGAAAAACAGTGGGTGAATGAGAAATACAAAAAGAAATCAGTAACTACCTTGAAACGAATGAAAATGACAACAAAACATATCAAAACCTATGGAATGCAGCAAAAGCTGTACTGAGATGGAAATTCATAGCCATAAATACATATATCAAAAAGGAAGAAAGAGCAAAAATCAAAGACCAAAAAACACACACGGAGGAATTGGAAAAACAACAAGTTACTAATCACAAAGGAAGTAGAAAGAAGGAAATGACAAAGATAAGAGGAGAACTAAATGAAATAGAACACAAGAAAGCAATAGAAAAAATAAGCAAAGGCAAAAGCTGGTTCTTCGAAAAGATCAATAAAATTGACAAGTCCTCAGCCAGACTAACAAAGAAAAAAGGAGAGAATACGCAAAACAGAATATAAAATATTAGGAAGGGGATATCATCACTGATCCCACGGAAATAAAGAGTATCATAAGAAGATACTTTGAAAAATATTATGCCAACAAGAATGATAATTTAGATGAAATGGACAAATTCCTAGAAACTCACAAGTAGCCTACATTGTCAAAAGAAGAAATTTATGAACTCAGCAGACAAATTACAAGCAAAGAGATAAACTCAGTCATCAAAAATCTCCCAACTAAGCAAAGCCCATGACCAGACAGCTTCATAGATGAATTCTCCCACACTTTCTGGAAAGGATTAAAACAAAAGTTCTTAAACTCTTCCTAAAAATAGAAGGGGAAGCAACATTGCCTAACTCATTCTATGAGGCCAACATTACCCTTGAACCAAAGCCAAACAAAGATGCCAAAAGAAAGTGAAATTGCAGACCAATCTCTCTAGTGAACCTAGATGCCAAAATCCTCAAGAAGATATTTACTAATCACATTCAACAACACATCAAATGAATTATACACCATGACCAAGTGGGTTTCATACCGGTATGCAAGGATGGTTCAACATAAGAAAATCAATCAATGTAAAACATCACATAAAGAGATTGAAAGAAAAATACCACAATATCATCTCTATATATACAGGAAAAGCTTTTAACAAAATTCAAAACCCTTTCCTGATAAAAACACTGCAAAAGATAGGAAAAGAAGAAACTTTCTGAACATGATAAAGGGTATTTATGAAAAATCCACAGCTAACATCATCTTCAATTGTGAAATCCTAAAAGCTTTCCCTCTAAGATCGGGAACAAGACAAGGATGCCCACTATCACTGCTCCTATTTAACGTTGTATTAGAAGTACTTGCTCAAGAACTGATGCAAGAACAAGATATAAAATGCATCCAAATTAGAAGGGAAGAAGTAAAAATATCACTATTTGCAGATGACATGATTATATACATAGAAAGACCTGAGAAATCCACAACAAAGTTTCTAGAACTTTTAAATGAGTCCAATAAAGTCATAGCCTATAATATCAATGCCCCAAAATAAGTAACATTTCTGTATACCAATAATAAGAATCTGATGAGGAAATCAAGAAAAAAATATCATTTACAATAGTATCTAATAGAATAAAATACCAGGAGTAAATTTAACTAAAGATGTAAAAGACTTCTATACAGAGAAGTATACAACACTGTTAAAGGAAATCAAAGAAGACTTAAATAAATGGAAGAATATTCTCTGTTCATGGAGAGGAGGACTAAATATCATTAAGATGTCTATATTACACAAACTAATCTACAGATTTAATGCAATTCCAATAAAAATCAACACAGCATTTTTATTGAAATGGAAAAACTAACTACAAAATTTATTGGGAAGGGTAAGAGGCCCCGAATATTCAAAGAAATATTGAAAAAGAAAAATGAAATTGGAGATATCACACTACCTGACTTTAAAACATACTGTAAGAAGAAATAAAGTGCTAACGCACAGAATAACATGGATGAATCTTGAAGACCCTATGTTGAATGAAGCAAGCCAAGCTTTGAAGGATGAACCCTACATGATCTCATTGATATGAAATTGAGCCGTCTCTGAGAACTATTGTCTGAAAGATAGGTTTACAAGGAAGAGAAAGAGAAGAGAAAGTTGTGAGCCATCACCGATACGGATGTAATCTATGGTAAAGTGATAGAGTGTAGTTGTGTATTGAAGGGATAGGACAGGTGGGCAGTGATATTATTGGGTTTGTTGCTGCAGGGTTGACAGGTGGGTAGATTGGGAAAGGTGGGTTAGAATACCCAGGATACTGGGTGAAGAAACGGGAGAGAGACCAGCGGAACCCCTGGGATTTGTGGGTATGAGGTTGAAAGTATAGAGGTGGGAATGCACTTCTGGCAATATAGCAAGGAACTTTCACTCATTTAGGGTGTTTTTTGGGGGGGGCATTCAGGACAGGGTGCATCTGGAGCAAGCTTCTAGTGAGTATTTGAGTGTTCATTCAAAATTTAAAGTAAATGTACCAAAATACAAACCAGGAATTCAACCGAGTAGGTAAATTCTCAAAAATATTTTGGAAATATCAAAATATCATAGAAACTTAAACAGGTTTACAAGGGAAGAAGAATGTAAATATGCACTAAACCCATCATGGTTGCAAAGAGAAGTGGACATTTATTCCACAGAAAAGCATCTGGACTTTTGAATGCGTATTTACCATCTTCATGCTAACTAAGATTAAAATTAATCAAAAAGGATTTTGAAATTCCCACAAAATCTAATGAAAGAATTTCAGTCCTAAAGGTCCTCTATTTTATGGCTATGTCTGACTTAAGACCATACAATGAATTTATATAAAAGCACAAGAATTTATAGGTCTCTGAAAGCTTTTAGAAATTTTATTCCCTGAGGTGTGTCCAAACAGATCTTATCGAAGTGTCCATAAACCACTGCACAATGTAATGTCCCTTGGGCCTAAATGCATGGCCTGTCTCAGGCACTGTTTTCCTGGAAGAGCAGAGCAGTTCCAGAATTCTGCAGGCTCTGTGTTAATCTAGCTTTCTGAAGAATAGGGACAGAGACATTGTAGCCAAACTGGTATTCAGTTACCTACCTGGAAAATATGAGAAAGGAATAACATGGAACCAAAGACAAGAATTTACTGTTCCATATCAATCAATTTGGAGAGTAATATAAGTGTATAGACCAATAAAATCATAACCTGCAAAATCAACTGCATCCAAATTATTTGTTCTCAGAGATTGTAATATCTGAAATAGATAGTTGGGGAATAGGAGACCAAAAAATATAAAAGAATAAAGAATAAAACTTTTCCCCACATGTGCATATCTGGGTTGGAAATGATATATTATTATGTAAAAAGAAATTTAAAATGTCAGAGGAAATCGACACTCAAAGTACAGCCTGGCTTTTATCTTGTTTATCATGCAGTTATTTCCTCTATGTCACTGCTTTGGCATAGGTTATAAAGTTTCAGCCCCAAATGCACACTGAAGCTCAGTTAACTGTTCCCTCTCTTCCATTTGCAATTCCAGACACTAAATGTTGTCTCACACATTTAAAACTACAAGAAATCATCACATTAGAGCACCATATACAGTTCAGATCAAACTACTTAAAAATAATAATTTATTGAGAAAAATTTAAACTTTTATGTTCATTTTATCAATTAATCCTCACCTCAATGTATATTTTGAAATAAGTATTATAAGCTCTACTATTCAGATTTTATTGAAGTTTCTAGAGGTCAAAAACCAGCTCAAACAACCAGTAAGTTGTTAAACAATACTCTGTGTATTTCATTAATTGATCAAAGTGGGTAATTTTAATTTTATTTTTTTCTTCCCAGCTTAGAAAGTTAAGTACCCATGAGTAGAGGATTCTAGCATTTGAGAATGAAGAATATCAGAGCCCAGTGCTTGACTGGGTGTCTACTCCCATAATGTCTAAGGTTTTTCTTTATTCAAATTCAACTGAATTAATACATAGAAAGACATGGTTGTTTATACATAGGAGGCGATAGTGGTCAATACCTCATGGTATTTGCCTTCCGCAAACACACAACTGAGCCGTTTATTAGAAATATATGTTTGCGTCTCTTGTACATTGTGGTACATTATCAACGCAATCCTGAATTGATCTCTGATCATTGCAACATGTTTATCTGCAGAAGTTTTGGTTTTGATGAGTTCCAAATATTTTTTTATGAGGATCATCCTTTTGGTATCCTATTAAAGGACTTTTTGCCTTATCCAAGACCAGAAAGATTTTGCCCTGGTTTTATTTGAAATATTTTATACTTTTCCAATTTACATATTGTTCTAAGATCCATTTTGAATTTATTTTTATAATATGTGAGATATAGATTGATTTTTTACATATGTTTGATGGTTAAGTCCATGGGTCAACTTGGCAAAGCAATGGTGTCCAGTTGTTTCATTGAACAAACACTAGGCTGATAGTTGCTCTGAGAATATTTCATGGACTTAAATCAACAATAAGTTGATAACAATAAGTTGATTTCATCTATGACTGATTACATCTACATTCAACTGAGGAGATTGCATTCAACAATGAGAGAAGTCTTATCGAATCACTTGAAGATTTTAAAAGGAGAAGCTATGATTTCATCAGTCAGAAGAAAGAATTTCCATCTCCACTTCAGCCAGCCAGCATCTCCTGGGAGTTCCCAGCTTCCAGCCTCCTCTATGGAATTTGGATTTGTGCATCCCCACAGTCACAAGTCACAAGAAATACTTTCTTATGAAATCTCCTCTTACTTACAGATATCCCTTGTTGGTTGTGTTTTCCTAGAAAACCCTAACACAGTTTTGGTACAGGGAGTGGGGTTCTGCTAAAGCAAATACCAAAAATGTTTTTATTTTTAAGGTTTTGCAATTGGGTAATGACTAGAGGTGGGAAATATTGTGAAATACATGATAGAAAATGTTTGAAGAGACTGTTAGTAGAAATATGGTTGCTAAAGTTACCTCTAATTAAGCCTTAGAAATGAATGTGTAATTGCAAAATTGAAGAAAAGTGACCTTTATTCTAAAGTGGCAAGGCAGTTGGAAAAATTGAGTCCTGATTTTGGATGGAAGGCAGAATTTTAAAATGACAAACTTGGATATTTAGCTGAGGAGGTTTCCAAACTTAATGTGGAAACTGTTGCTTGGGTTTCTCCTTGCAGCTTATGTAAAATGTGAGAGGAAAGGGATACACTGAGAAGTGAACTCCTGGGTGTAAAGAAACCAGAAATTGATGGTTTGGAAAATTCAAAGCATCCAGAAAATGAATCTCCAGAAAATAGTTCTCCATGTGAAGGCTTAACTAAACATGGAACCAGGCAACCATTTCAATGCATACCAGAAATGGAAATGTATTTGCCTAGGAAGGATTTTTTGGAAATTTTTTGTCTGATGGTTGGGATCCCTGTGTATTGCATGCAAAACCTACAAGAGTTTTGAAACATTTGTATGTATGAAAGCAATCACTATGAGCATGGACAGAAAGGGAAGGAAAAGGGATAGACTGAAAGATAAGTCACCCATCAGCAGGACCATGGAAGCTGAAGAATGAACTGAGAACATCATCTTGGGCCAAAAGTGTGGACTCACACATGTATGTTGAAAAGCTGAGTATGCCCAAGTACTTGAAGAAGGCAGGTCTTCACCTCATTGACCAGGACAGGTGTTACCATCCCAGTTTTCTCAAATGCCTGAGTGATTGCAGATACTCTAGCTGCCATCCCAATGCTTGATGAGGGTGTAACAAAGAGTCTGGCCCTCACCTCAATGCTTGAAGATGTTGGAGACCTTGCCCTATTGTTTGAGTAGAGCATGGCCAATGTGCAAGCACTTGGAAAAAGTGAGTTTGCTCCTTCATCAGGTCTGTAGGACAAATCATGTTTCCAACAATGATTCTCAGACTCTGAAATGTAATGAAGTAAGCCCTGATGGTTTTCAGAATATTTTAGGTCCTGTGAACCTGATTTTCCTTTAAATTTCTCCCTATGGAAAAGAGCATGTTTACTCTGGGAGTGTCCCTCCATTTTGTATGGAAAGCAGATAACTTATTCTCTGTATCACCACTCCACTGCCAGGGAGGTTTGTGCCCAGGACAGATGAAACCTATAACCAGTTTTTATGAGACTTTGAATGTAGTATTCTCAATGAAATTACTTAAGACTTTTTTGGATATTTTGATGGAATGAATGTATCTTACATATCAAAAAACGTATGTCTTTTGGGGGTCCAGAGGGTGGAGTGTGATGGTTGTAACTTTATGTACCTGAGAAAATCATGTTCTCAAAGCTAGTCCATTCCTATTAGTGAAAACTATTGTAAGCAGGTTTTCATGAGGTTCCTGCATTTAAGGTATGGCACTAGGTGAGTCTTAATCCTCTAACTGGAGTCCTTTATAAACAGGATATTTAGAGAGAAAAAGAGATAGAGGGGGCTGCAGAAGGGAGTATATGAAAGCTACTAAACATGAAAGAGAAATTAAAGACCAGCAAATGTTAACATATGCCTTGCTATGAGGCAGAAGACCCAAGGAGTGCCAGGAACCAGACTTTGGGAAGAAAACATCACTTTGATAATACCTTGATTTATGCCTTCTCATTGCCTCAATACTGTAAGCTTGTAAATTAATAAATTCTCATTGTTAAATATAACACATTTTAGAGCATTTGCTTTCAATAGTTTAACAAACTGAAACAATATTGCTATCTAATTATTGCAGCACAATTTGTTTAAAAAACTATCCTTTCTCCAGTGAATTGCCTACAAATCTTTGCTGAGGTTTAGCTTAGCATATATGTGCAGGTCTACAACTATACTTTCTAGTTAGTTCCATCGATTGCTTGTTTGTTTTTTTGAAAACACCACATTATTTTGATCACTGAGAAACTTTACCTTGATATCAGATCATGTATGTTGTCCAATTATTTTTCAAAGTCTGGAGGATAATCTAGACCAGTGCATTTACATATAAATATTACAAAAAGTTTGTAAATTTTATTAAAATTTACATATTTGGATTTAGTTTTGGATTGCTTTGAACTAGAGAATAATAAAGAAAAAGTTGAAATCTTAATAGGTTTGAGTCCTCCAAGCCATGGAAACAATATTTTTTGTATTTTCAAAGGTCTTTGTATTCTCTCAGAATAATTCTGTAGTTTTCAATGTACACGTCTTGCACCACATTATATCACATTTATCCTTAAGTATTTCATATTACAATGTGTAATGAATGACTGTTATGGGTTGAATTTGTTGCCCCAAAATAAGTACTCAAGTACTAATCCCTGGTCCTGTGAATGTGGATATAATAATAAGAAGAAATTGAATCCAAAATTATTGGCAATAAGGATTTAATAAAATTAGGAAAGATATTAATTACTTAACGAAGTCCTCAATACAGAATATCAAAAAAGCCAAAAAATAGTTGTTGTTGTTTTTTAAAGATTAATAAAATCAGAAACCAAGATCCATCAAGAGAAGAGAGGGAGGGAAAATGGAAGTAATCATCAGGAAAAATTAAACACATATTTCTGGTTTTAGTGCAAAATTGTATGAATATGAAATATTGCTTGAAAATATCTTCCTCTAGTGAATGCTCTCATGTCCCCACAATATACATGCTCAAGTACAAATCTCCAGTCCAATGGATGTGAAACCATTTGTGATCAGGACCTTAGAAGTTGAGTTAAGCTGTGGCCAAACTAATGAATGTGTGCTTGTATCAAATAATGTTGATGTCCTTATAAGCAAATAGAGAAAGGTCAAATGAAATGGGACATAGGGAGAGATGCATCTACAAGCCAAGGAAACCAAAGTTTTGCTAGCATGCCAATACCAGAACACTGCATGTTCAGGGGAAATATTAGGATAAAACATAAGGGTAAAACACTGGTATTGGATGTTCTTTTAGTTTGCATATTGCTAAAGCAAATACTATGATTACACAAGAGGAATATATTTTGCTCATGGTTTTGAGAATACTAGAAGTTCAAATCAAGGCATCTTCAAAGCAATGCTTTCTTCATGAATATTGGCATTCTGGGGCTGTAGGTTGGTGATTCTTAGCCATGGGCAATTCTGTCACACAGGAATGCTCATGGCAGCATTTCTTATTCTCTTTTCTCTTCTGGGTTCTGTTGAGGTTCAGTTTCTGGCTGCTCCCTCTGTGACTTTCTCAATGTCTATATTTCATCCTGCTTATAAAGTACTGCAGTGATAGGATTAATCCTAACTCAGGATCCTGAATGAATTGCACCACACTTTAACTGAAGTAACTTCATCAAAGTACTACTTAAAATTGGTTAAGTGTCACTATTATAAATGTGTTAGTTACATGGTCCATTTTTATCCCTTGCTTTGCTTTTCTCAAATATTACTATGGTCTTTCTTATAACCCTTTCAATTTCTATTACTTACATTCTTCATTTTTACACTCTTGTCCAGGGCTCTATCCCTTTTCTTTTCCTTTCAGGCTGTCACACACACTTTAACATTTCAAGTAGATTTGGTTCCTTGGCAACATACTCTCTCAGTTTTTGTTATCTGTAAGGACTTTGAAATTGCCTTCATTTCTGAAAGACAGTTTTGCTGGATAAATCATTCTTGGCCTGCAGTCCTTCTGTTTCAGAACATTAAATATATCATAACTCTGCTTTCTCACCTCCATGGTTTCTAAAGAGAGATTAGCACTTAGCTGTAGTGAGTCTCCCTTGTAAGTAATATATTGCTTTTCTATTGCTGCTTTCAAAATTCTTTCTTTATCTTTGGCATTTGAAAATATGAATAATAGATGTCTTTGAGTGGTTCTATTAGGAATTATTTTGTTTGTGGTATGTTGATATTCTTGAATATTGATATTTATGTCTTTCTTAAAGGTTGTTAAATTTTCAATGAGTTTATTCTTAAATATTCTTTCTACCACTTTTCCATTCTTTTCTCCTTCTGAGAAACCTGTAATGTGTATGTCTGTGTGTTTTATAATGTCATTCAATTCTTTGAGACCCTGTTCAGTGTTTTCCATTCTTTTCCATATCTATTTTACTATCATTTCAAGTTCAAATATTCTGTCTTCAATTTCACATTTTTGTTCCTTTAACATTTCAAATCTGCTTTTATATGTCACGAATGTATTTTAATCTCATCCATTTTGCCTGTCGTTCTCATAAATTCTGTTACTTTTTTTGCAGGCTTTCAAATTGTTTGCTATTCTCACACAATGTCATCTTAATATCCTTTAACTATTTAGTGATAATTTCCTTCATCATCTCAAATTAGTTAAAGAGGTTTTTGTGAACATAACTTATTAGTTGTCTAAAATCCTAGGTTTCATATAATTTCTTGGTTTGTTTGTTTCACTGGGTCATATCTTTCTGCTCCTCAGTATGGGTTGTTATATTTTATTGCTACATTAGCATCTGTTTATGTTGGTGATTTTTCTCTCATGTTTAAATTACCTTTCTTGTCTAATAGTTTCATTTCAAAGGTCTTCTTTGATTTTTAGTTTAATTTTTTCTAAAACTTTAATATTACCCTATTTAATTAGTCAAAACAGAAGAAGGGAGCCTGTACTTCATTATCTTTATCAATAATACAATAGTGACTAAAAGAATAAAGTATTTAGGAATGAATTTATCCAAGCACATCAAAGATCTGTATTAAGAATCTTTTCCACTACAATCTGTATGGTAATGTTATTTTTCTTCCTCAATTTAATAATGTGATGTATTTCATTGACTGATTTTCTGCTGTTGAACCAAACTTGAATACCTGGGAAAAAAGCAAAATGATCATGATGTAGAACTATTTTAATGTGTTCAAGGATTTGATTAATAAGTATTTTGTTTTGGATTTTTGCAACTATATTCATTAGAGAAAATGATCTATAATATTCTTCTTTCATATTGTCTGTATGTGGCTTTGGCATTAGGTTGATGTTGGCTTCATTGAATGAATTTGGCAACATTCTCTCCTGTTTTATTGTTAAAAGAATTTGAACAAGTTTGGTATTAATTCTTTGAATGATTGGTAGAATTTGTCTTGTCCTGGGCTTTTTATCTTTGAGATGTTTTTCAATGTCTTTATTTGTATTTTCTTTTTTTCTTTTTGAGGTCTTTTATTTTTTCTAGAGTCAGTGTAGGTTTATGGGTTTTCTAGGAATTTTTCCATTTCATCTACATTGTCTAATTTGGCATATATTTGTTTATAGTGCCATCTTAAGATCTATTTTATTTCTGTGTGATCAATAGTAATGTCCCCTCTCTCATTTCTGATTCTACTTTTTTCTCATTTCTGACTCTATATTTTTTTTTTTTCATTTTCAGCCTAGGTAAGGGTTTGTCAATTTTGTTGATCTTTTCAAAGAACCAACTGCCATTTTTTTTGTTTTTTGTTTTTAATTCTTTTGATATTTTGTTCTCACTTTTATTTTCTCACATATTTTTATTTTGCCTCTAATCTTTATTATGTCTTTCCTTCTGCTTACTTTGGGATTAGTTTTCTGTTCTTTTTCTAGTTTCTGTAGTTTTTCAGTTAGGTCTTTGATTTAGCGCTTTCTTCTTTTTTAATGTGAACTCTGAGGTCTGTACATTTGCCTCTCTGCACTACCTTCACTTCATTCCATAGGCTTTGATATGTTGTGGTCTCATTTTTGTTTGTCCTAAGATAATTACTGATTTCTTTGTTTTTCATAATGATTGTTAAAAAGCGTGTTGTTTAGCTTCCATATATTTGTGTTTTCCCTTTCTTCACCTGTTGTTGATTTCCAGTTTCATTCCATTATGATCAGAGATAGTGCTGTATATCATTTCAAAAATTTTTAATTTATGGAATCTTGTTTTGTCACCTAACCTATGATATATCCTAGAGAAAGATTTATGAGCACTTTAGAAAAATCTATATCCTGTTGTTTGGGGATGCAATGTTCTATATATATCTGTGAGTTCTAGTTCATTTATAAAATTATTCAAGTTCTGTCATTTTCATTGATCCTTTTCCAGTTCTTCAGTCCAAAGATGAGAGTGTTGTATTGGAGATTCCAACTATTATTGTGGAGATGTCCATTTCCCTCTTCAGTTTTGCCACTGCATGCCTCATGTATTTTGGGGCACCATTGTTAGGTACATAAATATGTATTATTGTTATTTCTTCTCAGTTAAAAGGCACTTTTATTAATATATAATGTCTGTCATCTCTTATAGCAGTTTTGTATTTAAATTCTATTTTTTGATTACTACTTGCATGGAATGTCTTTTTCTAACATTTTAATTTCAGTCTATTTGTGTCCATGTAAGGTAAATGTTTTGTAGATAGGATAAATAGAGACAAAAAAGACATGAAACTTTAAAACCAAAGCTTGAAATATCTCAGGTATGTGTTACCTTTATAGTAATAACATGGAATCTTAATGGATTAAACTCTCCAGTCAATAGACATGGACTGGCAGAATGTATAAGAAAATATGAGACAACTATATGCTGTCTACAAAAGACTCAACTTAGAACCAAGAATACAAACAGATTGAAAGTGAGAGACTGGAGAGAGATATTCAGTACATGCAGTAACCACATAAAAGCTGGAATATCTATACTTATATCAGCTGAAATAGGCTTTCCAAGCAAAATTTTTATTA
>JAQZBX010019238.1:0-33963 GCA_029593785.1 Cabassous unicinctus
GGGGCCTTTCAAATACTTAAGGAATGCCCTAGCACTAGCTGTTGCCATATTTCTGTGAGATATGAAGATGGCTCAGTTAAACAAATGTAGATATTAGGTTGAACTCAATATATATATTTGTTTCGGAAAGAGGAGCTGACAACAACAATAAATGCAGTAACGGCTGGTGTTGAGCCTTCCTCGGTGCCAGGCACTGACTGACAACCTATGTGTCTCATCTCTTTCCTCCCCACAGCAAGTCTACTAGGTAGGAAGTCTTCATTAGCTCCACTTTATAGATAGGGATGCTGAGGGGGAGAGGCCCCCCACAGTTAACTGTGGAACACGGCCCAAGCCCATGCCACGAGGCCACATGCCGTATTGCAGGGCTTGTGGCAAGTGCCCAGAAAATGCTCTCGTTATTGCTCATTGCTAGGCATGGCTAGATCACAGCATGTGGGAAAGGGCATACAAGAGAGGACGATAGCCCTTGTTAAATACAATCAAGCCAACAAATGTTTACATAGTTAGGGAACATGGGGATGTAATGAAGAATAGCCAGTCTCTCTCCTGAGCAGTGAATAAAAAGATCTGCTAGCACTCTTTTCTCACTGAGAGCCCTGTTGTTTGGTGGCTGTGGAGAAGGCAAGATGAGGCAAAACAAAAAGTGGGAAGAGGTGGATTTCATCCATTTATAACCTAATGCTAAGCTGCAAATACTTCTTTTCTAGAGAGCATCTTCCTGAGCCATGAAATGTCCATGAGACTGATGAACAATTTGGTTTAACACCAATAGGGGGCCATGAATAAAAATGGAAAGAAAGGAATATAGGATTAAATATCTTTGACTGGACATATTCATTGCTCTACATACAGAATAAAAATAGAAATTACTTTAATGGTGCTTTAAACATACCAGGTACTGTTTTAGATGCTTTATTTCTCTAACAATCCTGGAAGATAGATTCAGTTTCTCCCTTTTACAGAGGTGGAAACTCAGGCCCAGAGAGGTTAAGTAGTTTGTCCAAAGTCACACAGCATGGAAGGGGTGGCAGACTCTTAGTCGCTATGCTAAACAAATAGAGCCAAAGGATCTTTTTTGAATGATTTTATTCAAGTAAAATGTGACATTGCTCTTGAATTGTATAAGTTTTTAGTTCAAAAGGGCCATACAGCTTTAACTCTTCCCCCTTTAAATTTTTTTAAATGGAAAAATTACAGTACATTTAAAAATATTTTTAACATTTTCATATTTCCTTCCAATTTTTTCTCTCCCCATATAAAAAACATAAAAAAGTACAGGTAAAGTTGGCAACCCCTTTCTACCCTCCTCTAATTCTACTTCCCTCCCTCCCCAGGGCTACTGAGATCACTAATTTTATATCTGTCTTTCCAGCCTATATTTTCATACTTTTCTATATGTATGTATCCATAAACAATATATAGTATTGTTTTGTGCTTCCCAATTTACATAAATGCTATCATACTTATATAATTTTTCAGCCTTTTTTTTCCCCTTCAGCATTATGCTCTCGAGATCTATCTATGTGGATACACATAGACCTAGTTCATTCCTGTTGATTACTTTCAATTGTTCCATAGTATGATGACACATTTCATCCACTCCCCTCTTCGTGGTTATTAAGGTTATTTTCAATTCCCCTCTTTTAGAATCAGTGCCACTGTGAACCTCTGTGTATAAGAGTTTCATTGGGCTATTTCCCTAAAAGTGGAACCGCTGGGTCAGAGGGTCGGCTTTGACTTTCCAGGTACATTTAAGAGTGCCCAGAGGGAGTTCCAAATCCTGCACTTTGGGCAGACTCCTAGGTCTTTTTCCTCTTTCTAGAATGGCAATAGATATCAAAAGCTTAATTTATGTTCTGCTGGCTCTTTGTGGCCAGGCTGCCTCTCCCTCCCTCCTGAGCAGTGGCTCTGTCGGCAGCTGACACGGGAGAAAGAAAGGAATTACTTGAATGGGGAGACACAACACCAGCAAACATCCAGTCCCCTTCATTCAAGCCTGACAATGAGCCCAGGGTCTAAGCCTGACTCACGGGTTTTTCCTGGGAGGACAAGGGATGCAGGAGAGAGCCATGCTTTTGGAGGGGGAAAGAAGCTGTTCAGTAAGCAGATACTTGCAGTCAACTGAGCCCTCACACAAAACCCTTCCCGGGACTTAACACAATTAATTCACTGCTGAGCACAGGGACTTACATAGTCAAGATTCTCCCGTGGCACCTTTTTGGCGGCGCTGGTTCCAGGTTAGGTTTAGGAGGGTGGCTCTGGGGTTCTGTGTAGAGGCCAACCCAGGGTCAGAGCATTATCTGACCACTTCTTTGGATTTGAAGCCACTGTCAGGAGTATTGTCCTCCAATTCATTGGCACAATTTGAAATTCTACTTTTGAGCCAGCTGGTTCTCATTTCAGAATTCACTTGCACACTGAAGAAGATGAAAGAATCTATCTAGCTGTCCTGGGAATTCTGTTTTAATCTGTTTCCTAAAACAATGGCTTGCTGTCACTTTCAATAGGTATATTGGATGACTGGTATTGAATTAAATGAAACAGCGAGTAAGTATCTAACTGCCCTCGTTTCCCAACCTCGATGGATTGTTTCTTAATGACTGACATTTCACCAAGTACCTCCTTTTCAGGAAAAAAAAAAAAAAAAAAAAAAAAAAAAAAAATCAAATACCATCAAAACGGAAAGCCCATCAGACCTCAGAGAGCTGGGAGTAAAACCTAGTAAAAGAGCATGTGATTCTGACCCTCCCTGCTTCAGATGTCTTGTTTAAGGAAACAATCAAAGGCAATTTTACTCACCCTTGGAAGGAATCACGGTGGTGAAAACTTCTATATTTTCATCACTGCAGCTGTAAATCTGGTGCATCGTTTCAGCCTTCTCTCCCTTGAAGTGCCTGGGACCTGGAGGCCTCTCTCTGAACCCCTAGTCGAGAGGTTTCCTCATCCAGTCTGGCTCGGGGAGCATTGTGCAGGTCCACAAAAGACAGGCTGGTGTTGTGATCTCATCTCATTCCAGAGTCTTCACTGCAACATTTTCTAATCCCATCTGTCTTTTTTTTTTTTTTATGAATCCTATTATTGCAAACCTTTGATTGAGCACAGAGGCTTTAGTCCCCTCCCGTGCCAGGATGTATTTAACATTTTTATTTTGCCGCGTCTGCCGCAGTGAATTTGGAAGTCTTTTGTGAAGTGTCGATGAAGTAAAATTGTCTCCTGGGCTGGAGGATTTCACCAAAAAGGAAGCATGAAGCATGAATCTTGGTGCCTGCAACTCCCCTTCTCATGCCGGAAAGGAAGGGGCTTTTTTTTTTTTCCTTCCAGGAGAACTGGATATTCAGTAATTTGTCATGTGTTAACTTGGCTTCCCTCAAAGTTTCTATTTTAAACAAAAGGACTGTTTCTTCAGAGCATTTTTGCCTCATGCCAGTACATGACAAGGCTGACATTTCTAGCGAGCTGTGGATTTAACATCTTCTGGTATAATACTTTGGGTGCTTGCAGACACATTGTAACAGGCAGTGCTTGGACACCAAAAGTGCCCAATAGCAAGAAGGTTATGTTTTTAATATCCTGTATTTCATATATGTATTTATATTATTCTATGTATCTATTATGCTATATATCCTATTACATATATTATATATGATTCTATATATCCTATATATCCCTGATACATCCTATATTCCTATATATATCCTATATGTTTATGCTATGTAACCTGTATATTATCCCATACATTCTATATACACACAAAAATAAGATTATGAATTGAAATATGTACATTTATATATATGATGCTAAAACCACTGCCTTTCCTTACTCTATTACAGCTTTACTTTATGATGGTGATGATGATGTAATAATATTAATAATGATAGTTACCATTTATTAAATGCTTGCTATGAGCTGTTATCTTATTTACTATCTATAACTACTCAATGAACTAGCTATTATTTTTGCAACATTATGGATGAGGACCCGAGTCATAAAGAGATTGAGAAATTTATGCAACATCAAATAGCTAGTTTGTGGCAGAATTAGGATTTAATGCCTAGCCTGACTCCAAAGCCAATACCCTTAACCATTAAATTATACTCTATTCTTCAGCTCTAAAGCCTTCCTGGCTACTTTGAACAATAGGTAGCCCTAAGCCACAAGACCTTAGACTTGGAAATTGAGAGCTTGGTGTCCATTGAGATTCCTATAGTAGGCAAATTTGGGGACATTTACTCATCAGGGAGTTGGAAATATTATACCTATTTCTCTCAGAATTGCACCCCGCCACAGAGGATGACTCTGGGAAGCCAAATTTGTTCTACCAAGACTTGACCCCTTGGCCACATTGGACCAGGCAGGTTGGACACCACCCCAAACTGCTGCCTCCTAGAAATGGAGATTGGGCCGGAGAGGCTCTCCTCTTGGTCTGGGAGGCTAATTGGACAGAGGGAAGGTGTGAAATTTGAGTTTCTAAGGTGGTTCTGGGGCCAGTGAGGTGAAGGTGGAGGGGAAGCCAGTACAAATAAAATGGAACTGGTGGTCTGAAGGGACCTGGGCCCGAATCTACATCCCTTATATTTTTAGCTGAGCCTACAGCTGGTGGCTGTGCAGACATGTGCCGAATGAAGCTGTGAGGGCCAGTGGGAGGAATGGGGCAAGAAGGGATGAAGAGAGATTGAGGGAGACAGAATGGAAGAGCAGAAGAGTGTAAAGAGGCAGATAAGGGAGGGAGAGTGTTTTGTGTGGGCTTGATGATTTCCCATTTCCTGGCTTGTCTCTCTCAGGCCCAGCATCATTCCTTATCTTGGGGTGAGCGAGACACCTCAGTCTCCATCTGATAAGTTTCCTTTTGACTTACCAAAGCACTTCTTTTTGTCTGTAAATTTCATAAGCATCACACTGATAAAATTTTAGATAATATGAAACTTAGAGGACTATCTAATGTAACAGACTGGAAAAGACCTACAAAATTTAACAAAACTAAATATGAATACCTACCTTTACATTAAAAAAACAAAACAAAACAAAACAAAACAAAAACAACCAGATATTAAGAACAGACCTATGGTATTCTGGCTTAGCAGGAATTTATTTTTATTTTTTAATAAAAAAAAAGAGATTTATTTATTTACCCCCCCCACCCCCCATTGTTTGTGCTTGCTGTCTGCTGTCTGCGTCCATTCACTGTGTGCTCTCTGTGTCTGCTCGTCTTCCCTTTAGGAGGCATCGGGCACCGAACCTGGGATCTCCCATGTGGGAGAGAAGCGCTCAATTGCTTGAGCCACCTCTGCTCCAGTAGGAATTTATTTTTAAACAATCTGGAGTTTCATTTAACCACATGCTTAATAACAGACAATTTTAAAAACAAGAGCTAGAAGACACGACTGTAGTTTCAAGGACCTGGTAGTAAATTGAAGTTAAGAACTCTCTGGGGACACCCAAAAGCCAGTCAGAGTTACTGGGATTTAATCTCAGAGAGTCCATCTGGATTATGTTTTATCTAAGAAAGCACAAACCTAATCAATTATATTGTATTATATCTAATGAATGAGCCTGAACTACATAACTAAAAGTGCATTTAATGTGAGGAAACACACCCAGAGGAAAGCAATTCTGAAGAAATTCTTTTTACCTGCTTAGGGTATTTTTAAATATAAAAGCAATGCACAAGAATAAAGAATTAGAGACCTTGAAAGTAAGATGATTGAAATCATTCAGTCTAAGAAGGAAAAAAAAAGAATGAAGAAAAGTGAATAGAATCTGAGGAACCTATGGGACACCTTCAAACAAACCCATGTATGCCTTGTGGAAGTCCCAGAAGGGGGAAAGAGAAAGAAAGGGACAGAGAGAATATTTAAAGAGATAATGGCTCAAACTTCCCAAATTTAACAAATGACATGAATATCCACATCCAAGATGCTCAATCAACTCCAAATAGGATAAACCCAAATAGACTTGTGCCATGGCATATTAAAATCAAAACATTGAATGCCAAAGACAGAATTCTGGAAGCTGCAAGAGAGAAGCAATGGGCCAAATACGAGGGAGCCTCAATAAGATTAAGTCCCAATTTCTCACTGGAAACTGTAGAGGCAAGAAGATATTGGGAAGACATATTTAAAGTGCTGAAAGCAAAAAATTGCCAACCAAGAATTCTGTATCCGCCAAAACTGTCCTTCAAAAATGAGGGAGGAATTAAGGCATTCCTTGATGAACAAAAGCTGAGGGAATTCATCATCACTACACTGGCCCTACAAGAAATGCTAAAGAGTTCTGTAGGTTGAAAGGACAATAGACAATTGACTGAAGTCACATGAAAAAATAAAGAGAATGACTTAGGTATATATAAGTACCAGTACTATTGTATTTTTTTTATTTGTAACTCCAACTTTTACTTCCTATAGGATCTAAAAGGCAAATAAAATAAAATGTAATGATAAAAAAGTAATGCATGCTTATTTTAACATATTCAAAAATTATAGAGGCATATACAGTAAAAAGTGAAACCGATTCCCCAAATCTAATCTTACATACCAAACGCAACTGTTTACAGATTGGTGGGTATCCTTCCAGATTTTGTTCATGGTTATTCATGCATATATAAATGTATATACATAAATGTTTTTTTTTAAAAAAGCAGAAATGCAGTCACCACACACACATGTGCATGCACAGATAGTTCTCCTTCTTTTAATAGATGTGTAGGAGACTGCTGTATTATGAGAATTTGTCCACTCCCTTCTTGATGAACCCATAGCTTATTTCCATGTTTTTCTGTTAGAAACAATGCTGCAAAGTACATCCTTGTCTATTTATCTTTATACACATTTTCTAATATTTTTGTAGGCTCCATTTCTAGTTGTGGGATTGGTGGATTATGGCATATGCATTGTTAAAAATGGAGGGATTTTTCCAAATTGCCTCCTAAAATTTCTGCATCCATTGACACTTTCACCAACAGCATACGAGAAGATAGTAGATATTATCAGTCTTTTATCTTTTTTGTCAAAATGAACCTGTTTGGCTTTTGTGCTCTGAGCCCAGAATGTTGACCAATTATTAGACACGTAAAGACCTCTTAGCCTAAGTACTTTACACTGCCATGGGTGGAGAAATGAAGGGCTTTTATTCAGGATTTTATAAAAATGGGAGAAGGATTTGTTGACAATGGCCGAGTCCTCATTTTGGAATGCAAACTCTCTATAAGCCATATGCAATCATAAGCTGATATCACACCGAGGTGGCAACCCAGGATGAGGCTAAGACAGTGGATTCTTTTCCCATCTGGGGGCTTCTTCTCTCATCTTCTGATGAGGTTCCTGTTTGCTGTTTGCTCCTTATGTCCACTTACTTCCGTTTTAAAATGTTGCTTCTACGCTTACTCAAAGAGTAGTCAGTTGATGTCAAGGGAAGACTTTCTTTCCTGCATGCTGTGCAAAACACTTGGCTACCCCTAGGGTTAGTGGGAAGGTCTGAGTGACGCTGGCTCTCTCCATTTCTCTTTCCAGCTGGAGAGCTCTGGGATCTGTGCCAGAAAATGTGCTTAGGAGAAGCTCGCTCTGGAAGTTACCTTTAGGCCAAAACCTAAACAATATTTCTCAGACTATAATGGGCACAGGAATCACCAGGGGATCTTGCTAAAATGCAGATTCTGGTTCTGTAGTTTGGGCCTGAGGGACTGTCATGCTCTTGGTGAGCCCATGCTCCTGGTGCCGGGCCACACTTGGGTGTTAGGGCAGGTAGTTTTCTTGGACCAGAACCTCCTAACACGGCTGTGCTAGAACAATGAGAACTGCAGGTCCCAGCCTAACATTTAAATCCAATTCTCCAGGTCCCAGGCATAGATATTTAAAAACACTTCAGTGATTATGAAATGCAGCTAGGGTTGAGACGCCGATGTAAAGCAGAGGTGGTCCCCCTTCAGCAGCAGCAGTCTCACCTGGGAAATGGTTAGACATGAAGATCCTCAGGCCCTCCCCCGCCCTCCACCAAACTGGAAAGTCTAGGGTGGAACCCAGCAGCCGGTGTTTATAACAAGCCCCCCAGGACATTCTGAGAACGACTGATGAACAGGAGAAAGAAGAGGGAGCTTGACAGAGCCCTCCTCCAAGATTTGGATCTGTAGTGCTTAGTCCTGGCAGCTCAGGAGACCCACTAAGCATCTTGGTATTCATCAGCATGCCTGCACCCCGACCCCAGGGTTTCTGAAGCGGAAGATCTGAGTGATTCCCAGGACTGTATACGGGGTGGGGTGGTCGGATGCTGATTTAGCGGCTGGGCAGAGGAGGGCTCGGTCTGCTCCCCTCCTAACCCCTATGGCCTCTGGCTCGGCCTGTAGGGCGTCCATCCCTTCACTCAGCACTGACTGAACCCCGCCATGTGCCAGACACTATGTGGATGATATTACAGTTGAACACCTATAATGGACCAGGCACTTCATACATTTGCAGAATCGAGTCCCCTAAGTCAGATCAGTCACTTCCTAACACATACGGGAGGTCGAGGCTTTGGTCTACTGGGGAACTACTATATTTAATTTTCAATACTTATTTTGTGAAATTGGAGCTATACTTGTAATTTTAGCAGGTATAACCTTCTCCTTTCAGTTCCTCTTTGAGAGTGAGTGTGTGTGTGCTGATCTCTAACTTAGGCAAAGTGATGTTCTTTGTGCATGAAAAAGACTCTTCCCATCAGAGGGTAGGTGCTTGGAGTACAGTCTTGCCAGGTAAAATACAGGATATCCAGTTAAATTTTAATTTCAAATAAATGAAAAAAAAAATTTAGTATAAGTGTGTCCTAAATATTGAATGGATATACTATACTAAAATTTCTTTGTTTACCTGAAATTCAAATCCAGCTGGACATCCGGTGCTTTTATTTGCTAAGCCTGGCAACCCTATTGGAGTGGGTTTTCTAACCATGATGATGAACAGGCTCTACTCTTCTTGTGTCCAGTGATGTTGATGCATTAGAAGCTTCCAGCCAGGGCTTGAGTAGGAGGAAAAAAACTCATTTGGTCCCCTCAGGCTCTGTACACATGAGAAAACCGAGTCCCAGACCAGTTTAATGATTGATCTAAGGCAGAGTCTTTCAACCCTGGCACTATTGACATTTTGGGCAAGGTAATTCTTTGTCGTGAGGGGATGTCCTATGCATTTTGGGATGTTTAGCAGCATTCCTGGTTCTATCCATTAGAGGCCAGTAGCAGCCCCTCAGTTGCGGCAGCCAAAAAAGTCTCCAGACGGTTTCCAAATATCCCCTGGGGTGCAAAGTCACCCCTGGTTGAGAACTGTGGTCTAAGCTCCTAGAGCTCTGATGTTGAGCCAGAATCAGAATGCCTGACTCCAAAGCCTGTGCTCTTAAATACTGCTGCAGTTTTTCCCGGGAAAAGTTCAGGAAGGAAGAACAGTCTATCACATGACGTTTGTTTGGAAGAAAATAGTTTGAAAATAAACATGAGCAATTCTCACAGTCTGATGCACTCTGTAGGGTGCTGGCATTGAGCCCATTGGCTTCTAGCAGGCATTGACTCATGTTATCGAATTATGGTATAAATGAGAGGACATCAGGCTTGTGGCTACAGCCAAGGTTCTTTCTGCCTTGAAAGGAGATTGGATTTATTTTTTTTTTTAAGATTTATTTATTTATTTCTCCCCCTCTCCGCTCCTTGTTTTGTGCTCGCTGTCTGCTCTCTTGTGTGTTCTTCTGTTTCTTTTTGTCTTCTCTTTAGGCGGCACTGGGAACCGATTCTGGGACCTTTGGGAGTGGAGAGAGGCGCTGAATCTCTTGCACCACCTCAGCAACCTGCTCTGCCACGTCTCCTATTGTCTCTTTTCTGTGTCTCTTTTTGTTGCATCATCTTGCTGCGCCAGCTTTCCATGTGGGCCAGCACTCCATGCAGGCCAGCGCTCCTGCATGGGCCAGCACTCTCACGTGGGCCAGCTCTCCGTTCTGGCCAGCTCGCTGTGCAGACCAGCTGCTTTTCACCAGGAGGCCCCGGGAATCGAACCCTGGACCTCCTATATGGTAGACAGGAGCTCAATTGCTTGAGCCACATCCACTTCCCAAGATTGGATTTTAATATAGGCTGTTCTCAGTCTGTCTGTGGCCTAAATGAGAATCCACGACCCCAGTCCTGTGCACCGAAGGTGGTAAAACCCTGACAGCCAGCCTCAGCACTCCCTTTGTTCTTTTTATTTATTTTTTTACTTTTTCTTGATTGAGGTAAAATTCATGTAATATAAAATTAATCATTTTATATGTACAAATCAGGGGCATTTAATACATTTACAGTGTTGTGTAACCAACACCTCTATCTAGTTCCAAAACTTTTTCATCACCCCAAAAGGAAATCCCATAGCCATTAGTTGTCATTCCCCATTCCCCCAGCCCCCAGCCCCTGGAAACCATTAAATGTGCATTCTGTTCCACGGATTTATCCATTCTGGACATTTCCTATAAATGAGATCAAACAATATGTGGCTTTTGTGTATGGTTTCTTTCATTTACCATAATGTTTTTGAGGCTCATTCATGTGTCATTCATTCTTTTTTTTTTCCAACAGATCTTGAAGGCCTACTGTATATGCATTAAGGACCGAGGATGATAAAATGTAAGATCGTGGGACTTACATTTTACTGAGTGAGTCAGATGGTAACACAAGTAAGTAAAATATAAATTGTATTAGATAGTGATAGCTTAAAAAAGGAGAAAAAGTAAAGTAAGGCAGGGAGATGAGAAGGATTGGGTGGAAGTTTGAAATTTTAAATAGGGTCGCAGGAAAGATGTCCTCAAAAGGTGATCTTGAGTAAAGGAAATCATCTCAGGCAAGAGAATAGCAAATACAAAGGTCCTGAGGCAGGACCCATTTTTAAATATAGGATTCATTGCTATAAATTTCCCTCTGAGCATTCTCTTTACTGTATCCCATAACTCTTACTATGCTATATCTTTGTTTTCATTTGTCTCTAAGTATTTTCTAATTTCCCTTGCAATTTCTTCTTTAACCCATTGGATGGTTAAGAGTGTGTTATGTAATTTACACATATTTATAAATTTTCTAGTTTTGTTTCTATTATTGATTTATAGCTTCATTCCAATGTGGTCAGAGAGGTTACTTTTTATGATTTCAATATTTTAAAATTTATTTAGACTTCTCTTGTGCCCTAACATATTGAGAATGATCGGTGTGCACTTGAAAAGAATGTATTCTGCTATTGATGTGTGAAATGTTCTAAATATGTTGGTTAGATTTAGTTGGTTTATAACGTTGTTCAAGTCCCCTGTTTCCTTATTGATATTCTGTTGAGATGTTCTATCCAGTGTTGAAAGTGGTGTTGAAATCTCCAATTATTATTGTAGAATTGTCTATTTCTACCTTCAATTATGTCAATGTTTGCTATATATATTTTGGTGCTCTGTTGTTAAGTGCATATATAATTGCTAAATCTTCTTACTGAATTAAGCTTTTTATTGATATATAATGTCCTTCTTTGTCTCTTAAAACAGTGTTTGACTTAAAATATATTTTTTTCTGATATTAATATAACCACTCCTGCTCTCTTTTGATTACTGTTTGCATGAAATATTTTTTTCCTACCCTTTCACTTTCAACCTGTTTGTATCTATGGTTCTAAGATGGGTCTCTTGTAAAGAGCATATAGTTGGGTCATACTTCTTTATCCATTTTGTCAATCTCTGCCTTTTGATTGAAGAGTTTAATCCACTTATGCTTAGGGAAATTACTGATAAGGCAACATTTACTTCTGCCATTTTGCTAATTGTATATATTTTTTTAAGATTTATTTTATTTATTTCTCCCTGCTCCCTCATTGTTTGCATTTGCTGTGGCCATTTGTTGTGTGCTGGTCTTCTCTTTCTAGGAGGCACTGGGACCTGAACGGGGGACCTCCCATGTGGGAGGGAGGTGCTAATTGCCTGAGCCACCTCCGCTTCCTGCTTTGTTGCATCTCTCATTGTGTTTCCTCGCTGTCTCTTGGTTGTGTCATCTCACCGTGTCATCTTGTCGTGTCAGCTTGCCGTCTTGTGCGACTTCTCTGGGAGGCACCGGGAACTGAACCCAGACCTTGCATGTGGTAGGCGGGAACTTAATCACCTGAGCCACATCTGGTTCCCTTGCTAGATTTTTTTTTGTAAGTCCTTTACCTTTTTCATTCCTCCTTTTTTCCATTACTGCCTTCCTTTTTATTTAGGTAGTCTTTTAGACTCATTTATTCTTTCCTTTTGTGTAGATTTAAAAAAATATTTTCTTTATGGTTACCATGGAGTGTACATTTAGCATACTAATTCTATTACAATTTGTTTGTGTTGATTCCAACTTGACTGCAATAGCCTACACCTGTATCTTTCCATCCCTCCCTTTTACGTTGTTCTTGCCACAGATTATATCTTTATGGATTGTGGGTCCAGTAACAAAAATTTATACTTTTTTTTTTTCCTGCACATTTGGATTTTAAGGCTAGTAAGAAGTAAAAGACAGCATTACAAATGAAAAATGAAATAATATTGACATATTTATTATATTAATATTTATTAATATTGACTTTGTTGTTACTTACACTGGGGATTTTTGAAAAGGAAGAAAAGAGAGAGGGAGGGAAAAAAGAAAAGAAAAATACTAACAGATAAAACAGTTACAAAAAATGAGAAAAAAAACCAAGAAAAAAATAATGAAGTTCACTGCCTAAGTTTCTTGTTGTGTGCTAGTAGGAAGTCAGAAGTCACTGTTTTCGAGGCTGAAACCTAGCCGGCATCCCTGCCTATCCCTCAGGGATCTGCCAGACCCCAAAATAAAAAAGCTGAGAAGGGGGGAAAAAAAAAAACAACCAATCAAAAAGAAAAAGAGGTGCACTGGCTCATTCTGTCCCTGTAGATGCTGGTTTAAGGCCAGAAGACGCTGCTTCCGAGAGGAACCGAGGCTAGCATCTGCACTGGGCCCTTGGGGATCTGCTAGACTAAACAACACAAGAAAGAGAAGGAAGAAACCCAGCCAATGAAAAACATGCTGGGTCTTTAAGTCCTGGCAGATGCCAGCGTGAGGCCAGAAACTGTGGCTGGGCTGCAGAGAAGGCTGAAACCAAGGCTAGAGTCTACGCTGTGCCCTCAGGACTCTGCCAGACTAGAAACACCTACACACAGAAGTAAAAAAAAATCCAACAACACTAGCTCTTTACGTCCAGGTGGATGGTGGTCGGAGGCTGGAAGCTCTGCTGCCCAGAGGGAAACTGAGGCCAGCTGCCATGTTGGTCCCTCAGAGATTCCACAAACCTACCTCAACCCTTAGTCCCAACTTTCAGAGGAGCAGGCTTCCTCTGCTAGCCCTGGCCCCAGTCTGCTGTTCCCGGAATCTGGGTCCCGCTGCCCAAAGCTGCAGCTGTTTCTGCAGCCACTGCCAGGGCTGAGCAGTGGAGGCTGGTTACTGGTTCATGCTCTCATTTACAAAAGCTGAACTCTTGGGAGGCTCTTGCTTCCTCTGGTGCTCCTGAAGTTGTTCTAAATGCCCATTCTGGTTTCAGGGTTACCACCTAGTTTAATACCAGTCTCTTTCTCCAGCTCTGTCATTTTTTTTAGTAGAGATAAAACAAAACAAAACAAAACTGCCTACTCTGCCATTTTGCACCTGCCCAAACCAGGCTACTTCTGAGAGTGAAAGTGGTCACCACTGAAAATTATGCTGGGACACCTGGTATAAACTCAAACTATCTCAGTTACACCGGATCACTTGCTCACTCTGAGTGAGATGGGAAGACTTTGGAGGGCTTCCAACAGAGCTGTGACATGGCCTGACTTGTGAATTTCATCCTGGCTACTCCGTTGAGGTGGACTGAAGGGCAGCGAGAGCAGTTGGGAGCCATTGCAATACCGCAGGTGAAAGAGGACGGGGGCTTGGATCAGGGTGGCAGTGGTGAGATGGTGAGAAGTGGTCAAAGACGAGATATAATTCAAAGGTAGAATAGGCTATGGGTATGAGAGAAAAGGAAGAACTAAGAACGGCACCAGGAGAAGACTGAAAGAGGAATAGATTTGGGGGGAAGATCACGTTGCAGGTCAAGTTCCCAGGAAGGAAACTATGAGATAGAGATTTGCGTGCAAGAAGTTGACTGGACCGTGCTCTCAGGTCATCACCTGGGGGAGAGGTGAAGGAAGCAGAATTGGGCAGAGGAAGAAGTTGGCTTGCGATGTGGTCCGGGTGAGCGCCCCGGCCAGCCCCGCGGGGAGCTCTGAAGCTGGGCACATCCTTCAGCGTTATCCCAAGTGAGGGCAAGGCTTCCTGATGGACTTCCTAATTGACTGTCCCTGGATGGAGTCTGCCCTGGGATGGAGAGTGACCTTGGGGCAAGGTAGTTCTCCTACATGGAGGGCAAGTCTGGGGGGGTGGGCACCAGCTGTGAACTGTCAGCCCCCACACTCTCAGCAGCTGGGGGAAGGAGTAGCCTGGCCCGGGAGAGTCTGGGTAGTGTATGACAGTGTCCACTACAGATCAGGAATAAGTTTTGGACCTATGAAGTTTGAGGTGGCTACTAGATATTCAAAGGGAGATGCCGAGTAACTCTTGTCCCTTTTCTGCTGACTCCCGAAGGCCAGTACAGCCTCTGAGGGTCTTCCAGGTGGCCCTCAACCCATGCTCCTCACACTCTTAAGTTCTAGCCGCAACGAACATTTAAAGCAGTGCTGTTCCACAGAAATATAATGCAAGCTACCTACATAATTTAAAATTTTGTAGTACTCACATTTAAAAAGTTCAAAGAAACAGGTGATATTAATTTTAATAATATATTTTATTTAACCTACTGTATCTAAAATTTATTATTTCAGTGTTATCAATATAAAAATTATGAATGAGAGGAGTATGTGTGTAGCCTGATATTGCCGCTATGAAAATGTGTTGCATTCCTGTTTGGTGGCGATGGCTTATTTTCCTTGTTAAGTGTTTGAATTGTAATGTGAGCATGATTTTTTTTTCTTCTTCTTCTTTTAAGTTTTTTAGTTTGAGCATGATTTTTTAAACTTTTCTTTAAGAAAAGATAGCACTAGGTAAAAATGCTTATGTTAACCTTTGGAAATTCCCATTTTCCAGATTATCTTTCAAAGTTGTTTTAAAAAACTTTTCATTATCAATAATTTTATGCATCTGAAAAAGTGGATATAATAGTATAATGAAATCCTATCACTCAACTTTAGCAACTATCAACTCATGACCAATCTTGTTTCATCTATACTTCTACCCACTCCCACATTCCATTTTATTTAGAAACAAATTCCAGACATGATATTATTTCATCTGCAAATATTTGAGTGTGCATCTGAAAGAGTATTTTTTTTTTTTTAAGTTAGGAAATAATGAAGAATGATTTTTGGCTTCTCTTGCTACCTCTCAGGAGGTTTTTTTGTGTGTGTGTGTGTGGAATCGGAATTGCAAATCAGGCCTCTAGGCTCAGTGTTCTGGCAAATTCTTGGGCATTTAAACGGTTGGTGAGTTAATGACATGAGCAACCAGAGTTGCTATTAGCTCTTGATTTATGAAGCCACATGTTTGGCTTGTATGACGGATGTCATTAACATCAGGCTTGGCGGGCTCCTTCATCTGTCTCTGCCCAGCTCGCTTCAGTCATGAACGCACTCAACAGATGGGGAATTTCATGGCTACAAATGGAATTGTTTATCCTCTCATTGTTCTCGTGTCAGCAATCAAACCAAATCCATTACTCACCAATAAAAAGATCAGCCTGCTGCCAGTTCAGCTGTGAAAGGAGCGGAGCTGAAGCTCTGTCGAGGGGATTTAGAGTTTTAGAAGGGATGAAAAAGTAATAAGAAGCCACATAAAAATTAAGACCCCAGAGAAGAGTTTGAGTCTCATTCTAAAGCTGAAGGTTTAAGGGATTTAAAAGGGAAGGCCTGGTAATTCAATATTTTCTTTAGCATAAACTTGTACTCTAGGGACCTCTGATTATAAATATTGCATAGCTTTTTATTGTGTGTTGATGGCTTTATTATTTCATTTAAAAAAATCACAAGCACTCAAATTAGGTTTTGAAGAAGGAAATGTCAGATTCATAATGGAAAAGCTACAGAGACGTTAATGGCCTTACTTCTTGTAGGAAGATTTTCTTTTGTGTGGTTAAATAGTTGTCTGTTCTTTATAAAATTTCTCCTCATAGGCTCAGCAAGTGGGCTCTGTATCTACTGATGTGGAAAAGGAGCCTCCTAAGTTTTGTGGACCTCCCAGACTGTCCTTCCAATATTCTCAAGGATCAAACTTTAAAAAGAGCACTTTTTGTTTTTGGCCAGGCTGTTTTTTTTTTAAACAATTTATTGAAGTATGTCATTCATACATGAACATACATAAAGTATAAGTGTTCAGTAAACATCGTGAACTTACAAAACAAACATGCATAACGTCATACAGGGCTCCCACACATCACCCCCCCACAAACACCCTGCATTGTTGTGAAACATTTGTTAACAAATCATGAAAGAGCATTGTCAAGGTATTACTACTAACTATAGTCTGTATCTTCCTCCTCTATACATTTCTTTAAAGGATTTATTTATTTACTTTTATACATTTTTACCCCCACCCCCCATTTTTGCTGTTTCTGTGTCCATTCGCTGGGCGACTCTGTGTCCATTTCCTGCCTTCTCTTCTCATCCTTCTCCTCCTGTCTTCACTGGGATTCGATCCTGGAACCTCCGATGTGGGAGAGAGATGTCCTACCGCCTGCACCACCTTAGTTCCTGTTTTTTTGGCACGTCTTGTCTTGGCTCTCCCTTGTGTCACTCTCTGGTTATGTCATCATCTTGCTGCGTGGCTCGTGGGGCCTGGTGGCGCACCTGCCCGTGGGGCCTGGTGGCTCACCTGTGCATGGGGCCTGATGGCTCACCTGCTCATGGGGCCTTGGCCAGGCTGTTTTTATATCAGGATATAAAATGGGCAAGAGATGTTAGTTCCATCATTTGTTGGTTATAGCTAAGGAGCTGGGATATGAAGATTTTGTATTTTTTTCACTCAAAAAGTTTGATCAGATTAAGTAAGAAAGAAAAAAAAAATCAGCCCGATTGTTTCATTCTCTCCTTTCTAATCTATTCTGCAAATACTTATTGGTAACTCACTCTGCATTTACCAGCCACGATGCTAGATGGTAAGAGATCTAGGAATGGTCAAGACAAAGTCTTTTCCTCTCTGTTAACATATTAGAGGGGAAGATAGACAAGAAAATAAATAATTGTACAGAGTGATACAGGTTTACAACACAGAATGATACATAGAGCACTCACAGGATGTTAGGGAGTTCAGAGAGGACCTCAAAGTAGAGCCCTTTGCCTTCATTAGGGAGGAGCGTGGTATAGAGGTAAAAGGACCAAGAAGTGAAGAATGGGCGAGTGAGCAATGAGGTTTGGAAGGCTATTTCAAGGCACAGGGAATTTCCTAAACAAAGCTATGGAGGCTTGAGACAGTTCCTCTCTGTTAACTGGGGAGCTGAATGGGTCTGGGTGACTGCAGGGAGGGGTCCATGGGAAGACAGATAGCTGGACAGGCAGGCAGGGGCAAGACAAACGGCCCCATCTGTCTGCCTTCTCTTGAAGGTCCTGGGAACCCACTGAAGGATTTTAACTAAGGGGTGCTCATGGCCAAACAATTTGTGTTTTATGAAAACCATCCTGGAGGGGATAGAGAACAGATTGGAAGGGTTTAAAAAGTGGAGGCAGGGAAGCACCCAATCTGAAGGTTACTGCCACAATCTAGGTGCTAGATAGTGGGGCTTGAGCCAAGCTGTGTGTGAGTGTGTGTTTGGGGTGAAAAGAAGGTGTAATAACAACTCATATGGTTTGTTGAAATGATAAAATTGAAAAATATGTAAAGTGCTTAGAGTAGAATTTGTGGCACAAACTACTCTCAGTAAATGTTAACTCATAGGCCTCTTTTTCCTCTTTGTTCACTGAGTAACACCCAGTGGACATAGTGTAGTACAAAGGAAAAGCAGGAAGAGAAGTAGAAGGAGAGCGATAATGAGGGGAGTGGGAGTGGAGAAAGCAGGACATGGTGGGGATGAGAGTGTCCTCAACTGTGTCTCCTGCAGTCTCTGTCCTGCAGGCAACTTACCTGTGGATGAGACTCTTTGAAGAAGGAGAGATGAGTTCAGTCTGAGGTCTTGTGAGATAGTGGAGGTTTGGACTGCAAAGCCTGCCCTGGGTGGTGGTTGTGGCGGAGCTTGACTGTTCCATGGAGCTGTGTGTGAAGGATTGGCTCTTCTCTCTGGATGACGAGCTCCTGATATCTTTTCTGTTGTGATATTCCATGATATGGTATCTCTTTCTTTATATTTGATGGTCTACAGTCATTGTTTGCCTGCATAATTGTGTAAACTGATCAGGCTATTGATGATTGAGCCTACTGGACTTTCCAAATATCTTCTACATGAGGTATGACCAATGTTAGGTCTATCTAAAAAATCAGGATGATTCTTTCATCATTCTTTCCTTTCTCCCTCCCTCTCTTCCTTCCCTCTCTCCCTTCCTCCATCCCTTTTTTCCATTGTGCAGTTGACAAATATTATTGGGTACCTCTAATATGGGCAAGGCATTTTGCCAACTGGGACTGTTCTTTGGGAACCAAGCTACACATATGCTGATCTGTTACCTGCTGGATTATGAGCTTCTTATGGGGAAGGATGTGTCTTATTCATTTTTGTGTCCCCCCAGAACTTGACACAGGAGTTGACGCTGGGTGGTTGTTCTGAGCAAGACCTCTCTTTGGGTACAAACAACTTGCTACCACTTGCTAGCTATATGACCTTGGTGCAGTTAAACAACCTCTCTAAGGTTTGGTATTAACATCTGTAAAATGGGGAATGATATTAATATCTACCTCATCAAGTTGTTTTGCATAGTGAATAACTTTATACATATAAAGCACTTATAATGCCTGGTACATAAAGGTTCAACCATATTATCAGCATTAGGTTTACAAAAAATGTTATTGAACTGATGTCCTAGGACCTAACCTGATATTACTGATTTGCATGTAAATGTGGGCAAAGTCATTTTACCTCTTGGAGTCTCTATTTTAAAAATATTTATCTGTCAAATGGAATTGATAATATCTGCATGGATACTTTAACAGGATTTAAGGGTAAATGGAAAAAGATTGCTTTCTCCCTTGATTACAAAAATAAAACCTAACTCTAGTAAATTATCTAAGCATAAACAGCAGACAGTAATAAAAGCTGCTATGTTAAAATATTTTTAAAAGCTGACACAGTTTCCTTAACTTAACAAAGAAACTCCACAAAACACCCACAGCTAACATCGTGCTTAAGGTAAAAGACAACAAACATGTGGGAACCCAAATTAAAAACACAATACTATTGACAATTGTTCCAAAGAAAATGAAATGACATAGACAAGCTTATTCTAAAATTACTATTAAAAGACATAGGACCTAAAACAGCTACCACAACTCTGAAAAATAATCAAGTGGCAAGAATCACTCTACCCAGGGTTAAGGCTTACTATGTAGCTACAATAATCAAATCAATGTGGTAATGACAGAGAGAGAGAGACACAGGTCAATGGAACAGAACAGAGAGCCCAGAAATAAACTCGGGAAGCAAATGTGGCTCAAGGGATTGGACTCCCGTCTACCATATAGGAGGTCCAGGTTCAATTCCTGGGGCCTCCTGGTGAAAAGCAAGCTAGCCTGTGCAGTGAGCCGGCCCACATGGAGTGCTGGCCCGTGCAGAGAGCTGGCGCAGCAAGATGATGCAACAGAAAGAGACACAGAAGAGAGACAATAAGAGACACAGCAGACCAGGTAGCTGAGGTGGCACAAGAGATTGAGCACCTCTCTCCACTCTGGAAGGTCCCAGGATCATTTCCCAGTGCTGCCTAAAGAGAAGACAAGCAGACACAGAAGAACACACAGACAGAGAGAGCAAAACAACAGGGGGGTGGGAGGCACTAAATAAATCTTTAAAAAATAAACTCACACAAATATGCCCAACTGATTTTTGGCAAAGGTACAAAAGCAATTCAATGGAGGAAAGGGAGTCTTTTCAGCAAATGGTGCTGGAGCAAGTTGACATCTATAGTAAAAAAATAAAAATAAAATAAACAAAAAGAACCTCAACGTAAGTCTCACACCTCATATATAAATAAACTAAAAATGGATCATGGATTTAAAGTTTTGTTTATATAAATTAAAAATGAATCATGGACTTAAAGTTTTCTAAAACTTTTAGAAAAAAACACAAAATATTTGGGATCTAGGACTAGGAGAAGAGTTCTTAGGCTTGACACTGAAAGCAGGATCTAGAAAAAGAAAAATTGATAAATTGGACTTAATCAAAATTAAAAACTTTGCTCTGTAAAAGGATGCTACCTGTAAGAGGATGAAAATTCAACCTACGTATTGGGAGAAAATGTTTACAAGCCACATAGCTGACAAAGGACTTATATCTAAATATATATAGAACTGCCAAAACCCAACAGTAAAAAAGCAAACAATCCAATTAGAAAACAGGTAAAGACATGAAGAGACATTTCACTGAAGAGGACATACAGATGGCAAACAAGCACGTGAAAGGATGTTCAACATCACTAACTATTAGAGAAATGCAAATTAAAACCACAATGAGCTATTGCTACACCCCTACCGGAATTGCTAAAATAGAAAATAGTGGTAACACTAAAGGATATAGAGAAACTGAATCACACATTTCTGGTGGCAATGTAAATTGGCTCAGCCGCTTTGCAAACAGTTTGGCAGTTGCTTTCCATACGACCGAGCAATTGTACACTTTTCAGAGAAAAGAAAACGTACATTCACACAAAAACCTGTACATGAATGTTTATAGCAGCTTTATTGATAATAGCCCATAAACAGTGGTACGTGCAGACCATGGAATGCTACTCAGTAACAGAAACGAACGAACTCTCTGTACACGTGACAAACTGGAGGAATCACCTGAGAATTATGCTGAGTGAAAAAGCCAATTCCAGAAGGTCACATACTGTTTGCTTTCATGTATATAACATTCTGAAAAGAACAAAATCATAAAATGGAGAAGATTAGGATGGGGCGGGGAGGTAGCTGCGACTGTCAAAAGTCAAAGGAGAGCACGAGGCATCCTTGTGCAGGAGCTGTTCTGTGTCTTGACTCTGGTGGGGTCACATGACTCTCACATGGAGAAAATGTCATAGAACTTAGTACACACCCCTGCACATACCCACGAGTGCATGGAAAACTGGTGCTGTTGGAATAGTATGGCTGGATTACATCACTGTCGATGTCCAGGTTAGGATATTTTCCTGTAGCTCTGCAGAATGTCACCACTGGGGAAAACCCCGTGAAAGGTTTTCAGGATCTCTTTCTCTCTCTCCCTCTCTCTATTTCTTCCAGTTGTATGTGAATCTATGATTATTTCGAAACAATTTTTTGAAAGATGACAAAGAAAGAGTAAAGATGTATCAGTTTGTTTATAATTATCTTTCTCACTTCTCTATAATTATCAGTCATACCTAATATAACTTCTCATCCAAGTAATTGATCGACAACATGGGTCTGTGTTTCTGCCACCTTATTGCCTACATTCCAAGTTCCAGCATGCACCAAGCATGACTATGGTTACCTTTCCAGCCTCAACTTGCCACCCCTTGCCTTGTGCTTGACGCCCCAGCAACCCCAAGCAGTTTATAACTCTTTGCACACACCTGTTTCTGACAAGCGCTCCGGGGTAATCTGATGCTCCCTGAAGGTGGAGATCACTGCTCCGGTTCTGTAACCATCTGTACAGGTTGGAAGCTGTCAGACCAGCCCAACAGCATTTTGGTTTTTCTCATCCAACCTCACCCAACCTGCACGGCCACTGGCATGGCCAAAAGTTTGCAGAAGCTTCTTTTTCTCTGCCTTCTCCTTTTTCCTCCTTTAATGAAAGACATTCCGCTATTCCACAAACACTTACGGAGTCCTGACTACGTTCAAGGGACTGTGTGATGCACAGGTGTATGCATACAGTGGCCAAATGTGATTCAAGAAACTCTCTTAAGACAACAGAAGACATTCAAGAGGCGCCTAATGTGGTGGCTAAGACTGGAGGCCCGGAAAGCCTGGGGCTGGACTCCTGGCTCTGCCACCTATAAGCTACGTAAATTGAGCAGGGTTTTTTTTGTTTTGTTTTGTTTTGTTTTTTAAACTGAGTACTAATTTCTCCATTTGTTCAAGAAGGATTATAGTAATGCCTCCCTGATGGTAGGTAAATGAGATAATCCTTGGTTTAGAGCCTGGCACAGGCCAGGGTTCAAAAATGTTGTTACTGTTGGTAGTTTATTGTTATTGCCAGCTGTAGTAGATGCCCAGGTAGATAGGTCTCTATGCTTCATAAGAGTTGATATTTTTATTTATAAAGCACCAATAGTTAAAAATAGCACTGTATTGCGAATATTCTCGCTGTCCTGATTTTGTGATAATCAGGGTAGGCTAAACATTCGCTGTATTAGAAACCACGCATGTGTCCCCAGACCTAGTTTTTCTCCCTAGGTCTGGTTTTCAGAATGCTGGTGATAAACTAAGCCTGATTTATTATACGACCATCCTGTATGGGAAAAGACTGTAACTTTGGGTGTCTTTGGTCAGCCTTAAGAGATATAGCAGGGGGAAGGAGGTGGCTTGGGTGGTTGGGCGTTTGTCTCCCATATGGAGGGACCTGGGTTCAACCCCCGGGACCTCCCAGTAAAAATAAAAAATAAAAAAATATAGAAGGTGCGTGGGCCACCAGGCCCCGTGCGTGGGTGCGCCGCCAGGCCCTGCGAGCGGGTGAGTTGTAAGGCCCTGCGAGCCACGCAGCAAGATGATGGCGTAACAGGAGAGTGACACAAGGAAGAGCCAAAATGAGATGAACTGAAAAACCAGGGACTAAGGTGGCTCAGGGGGTAGTAGGATGCCTCTCTCCCACATCGGAGGTTCCGAGGATCGAATCCCAGTGAAGACAGGAGGAGAAGAATGAGAAGAGAGGGCAGGAAACGGACACAGAGAGTTGCCCAGTGAATGGACACAGAAACAACAAAAACGTGGGGTAGGAGGGGTAAAAATGGATAAAAGCAAGTAAGTAAATAAATAAATCCTTAATGTATAGGGGAGGAAGATTCGGACTATAGTTAGTAGTAATACTTTGACGATGCTCTTTCATGATTTGTTAAATGTTTCACAACAATGCAGGATGTTTGGAGGGGGGTGATGTGTGGGAGCCCTTTATGATGTTATGCATGTTTGTTTTGTAAGATCACGATGTTTACCGAACACTTATAGTTTATGTATGTTCATGTATGAATGATATACTTCAATAAATTGTTTAAAAAAAATAGTACTGTATGTTATGTCCCTATAATCATTCCCTACCTCACCTACACCACTACCCAACTAAATTCCTGCCTGCAGACTCCCTATTTTCCTCTTTCCAAATCTGTGTTCCCCTGCCTCCTTTGGGAACCTATTTCCTCAAAGTACTGAGCTATGCACTGAGTACATAGTGGTTAAATGAGATTTTTTTTAAAAAATCTGCTTTTTTTTAAAGCAGATTAACCTGTCCTTACTCAAGTGCATAGCATACACCAGCCTGTCGGTAATATATTGATGTCTCTTTATTTACATGTTGCCTCACAAACCTTTTCTCATGTGCAATGCTTGGTATAAAACTCACCTAGGTCCCCCGTAAATGTTGCCAAAGGCATGGTGGGGCCAATGGGTACAGTTGCAAAGCTTTGAGTGGTTTCCTATTAAAGGACCAACTTAGACAGGTGGAAGGGATTTTTGTGGGGGTGAGGGTGGTTCCTTGGTCTCACTCACCTCCTTCCCAGGGTAGCACAGGCCCAGATGTTTCTAGAACACCCTTGTGGAAAAAGACATTTGTATGTTGCTCTCTTGGGTCTTTTTTTCTTGGCCAGCGAAATTGAGGTCTATAAATGTAATATCACAGGTCCATGGGCTTTGGGGCCAGTAGAGGGAAAAAATATACAAAGGTAAAAAAAAAAAAAGAGTAGGCTTGGTGATTTATAGTTTTACTTGAAAGGCAAGAATATAAAACTAAAGTAAGTTTCGTCCCTTTAGAAAATGTTAATCTGTTCATGTGCATTGTTAAGATAGACTGATGTGAAAGAAAAACCACAGCTGACTCTTGCAGGTCTACACCAATAGTCTGACACCAGATCATCATGTGGGCCTTGTTTCATTCCACATTTGCACTAGTTTTTATTTTGAAGAGAAGATTGAAGGAGATTGAGGGAGAGGGGGAACAACACTTAAAACACTAGTGCAGTATATATGATATGACAATCGGGAGCCACAAAAATGTTCATATTCTAATATAAAGATTTAATTTGGGGGAACTAACCTAAGAAACTTAAATATGCAAACAGCCACATACCAGTTATTCATTTATTCATTGCAATGTTATTGGTAGGTGTAAAAATTTGGAATCAATCTTGATGACCTTTAATAAGGATAATTAGCCAAATTCCTATTAAGAAAATCTTGTGCAGTGACAAGTTCTGATACTTCTGTGCTTCACGTAAGGTATGAGTTAAAATGGGCTTTTGTTGGTCTAGTTCAGGAAAGTATCTATCAAAGATAATGTCGTATCTATGGAAAAAACAGCATTCAGAATTTCAAAAATAAATACTCGTATAAATAAACCTTTGGGAACACCACCATTTGTAAAGTGAAAAACAAAACAAACAAACTATTGTACACCTTTTAAAAAGAATTGTTATGAAGATTATGTGGCATCATGGAGGATGCTTAAAATGCAATGCCTTAAAACAGCCAAGGACAGTAGATTACACCGTCAAAATGAAAACAGATTGAAAGGAAATGTGTCAAACGATAACAGCTGTTTGCGTAATGGGATTATGAGTAGTTTTTATCCTCTTTCTCTCATGGTTATGTTAATCAGTTTCCAGTTTTATAAATGGGAAAACCAACGATAAGGACCCAAATTAAAAGCCAATGTTTAAAGCCAGAGGAATGAAATAGGATTACTTATAAGTTAGCTGTCCCGTGCATAGCTTCATGACGGTTTACACATGGGACAAAATCTCAGACAATTATTGCAATTTGCAGAGGGGTTGCATTTATTCTGAGAGTGCTTTGAGCAATTGGAAAGCCAGTGGAATAATAGCAAGAGAAAACGGACCGCCCCTCCTACCCCCAACTCCCAGCCCCCAGCTGCCAGTAATTCAAGCTAAGTCCTCAAGAACCGACTTCTGCCCATTCAAAGTGTGGCTTGTCCATGGAGACTACCTCCCCCCAGGCCATTGTGATGGTGATCGTGGGACTGGCCTCCTGGGCAGCTCCCTGAGGACCAGGCACTTAGTGGTGGAGTCCCGGCAGCTGTCTCGTTCGGGGTTGCTGGCCCTCGGGGACATGGCGGCATGTGCTGTATTGACCTGGAGGTGAAAAGTCCCCCTTCTCATACCCACTCCCCAGAGGTGACAGTCCCTCATTAGGGTACAGTTTCTAATCCAAACAACCATTAATCTTTCTCAGGGTTAAAAGGCCAAAAAAGCAATTTTTAGTCTCTCTCTTTATTTTGATACTGTACTTGTCTGTATTTTACAAGGGCAGACTTACTTCATGGACTGCTTGAAAACACCCCACAGCTGTGTCCACAGCTCCGTAAACAATGCCAAGCACAACACAGCCCTTTCTGTGCTTGGAGAAGGGACAAGGGTGCAAAACGAGTTGGCTGTTTATTGTCACACTTGGTAATAAACCATAGAAACACGACCTACTTGGGCAATGATAAAGAATGAGGCAATATATATATGAACTAATAGTAAGTGAAAGACAGCAAGTTCTAGAATATGTGTAATACTATCATATCCCCTTTATATATATAACTATTTAACATTCAACATGTATTTACTAAGCACCTTCTATGTGCCAAGTACTATTTTACTAGGGTCTAGAGATATATAAATGAGAAAAATAGACAGAGTCCCTGTCACCATAAACCTTGTTTTGGGGAGAGCAACAGATAATAAATAAAACATTAGTATCACAAAATAAATTAGGGATGTGCATATGTTTTAAGTGACAATGCCATCATATATGATAGTTTCACGACAGTAGTATTACCCAAACATTTGACTACTATTCATTTACTTTTCTTTGCCTTACCAAGTAAATTAATCTGTATAAATGGAAGTGTAATCTTTTAAAGGAAATCAATAGAAAAATAAGATTAATAAATGCACTTAATTATTGTTTCTGCAGCATCAAAGTGTGAGTTTGATTTATAAAAATGGGTCTAATTTCCTATCTCAGACTCTTTTAATACCCAGTAAGTCAACAAACACATCTTTTCCATATTCTCAAATTGTAAGGACCAAAATAATGGGTAGCAAGAAAAAAAAAAACAACCCAGGTTTTCTGAGTCTGTTTCTTCATGCTTGACCTTTAAATTCTTCCTCTATAGAATCATCATCAATATAAATGCCAAACATGTCTTCTGGTGAGTCACATTTAGGCATCCTGGCTACTGTTAGGAGAGGCATCGGACATTTAATGGGGTGGAGGGGAGGAGTGGATGTTGCTCAGTGATTGAGCGCCTGCTTCCCATGTATGAGGTCCTGGGTTCAATCCCTGGTACCTCCTAAAAAGAGAGAGAAAGAGAGAATTGCATTTTTTATATTTCATATTACTTTACATTAGATTTCCCAAACTCAAAATCTCACATTAAAGACAAGGACGTACATAAGATCTAGTCATAGCATTTTCAAGCTGGACAAGGCCTTGGTTGAATCAAGTAAGATTCAGACAGGAGCAGAATCTTCGTCTAGTGCCATTTTTGTGATGACACATCACCTCACAAAACATATCATAAAAGTTCTATAACTTACCTGGATTTTCTCGGAGGGAGGAGATGTATATATGTCAATATTTTAAGACATCCATTAACAACTTTTTTTTAACAAAATTTATTGAAGTATATCATTCATACATGAATATACATAAACTATAAGTGTTCAATAAACATCGTGAACTTACAAAACAAACATGCATAACATCATACAGGGCTCCACATATCACCCCCTCACAAACACCCTGCATTGTTGTGAAGCATTTGTTAACAAATCATGAAAGAGGATTGTCAGCATATTACTACCAACTATAGTCTGTATCTTCCTCCCCTATACATTTTTTTTTAAAGGATTTATTTATTTATTTATTTACTTTTATCCATTTTTACCACACACACCCCTGTTTTTGCTGTTTCTGTGTCCATTCGCTGGGCGACTCTGTGTCCGTTTCCTGCCCTCTCTTCTCATCCTTCTCCTCCTGTCTTCACTGGGATTCGATCCTCGGAACCTCCGATATGGGAGAGAGGCGTCCTACCACCTGCGCCACCTTACTTCCTGGTTTTTTGGTGCATCTTGTCTTTGCTCTCCCTTGTGTCACTCCTGTTATGTCATCATCTTGCTGCATGGCTCGCGGGGCCTGATGGCGCACCTGCACATGGGGCCTGACGGCTCACCCACTCGCGGGGCCTGGCAGCCCACGCACCTTCCATATTTTTCTTTTTTTAAATATTTACCGGGAGGTCCCGGGGATTGAACCCAGGTCCCTCCATATGGGAGACGGACACCCAACCACCCAAGCCACATCTGTCCCCCTGCTATATCTCTTAAGGTTGACCAAAGATACCCAAAGTTACAGGCTTTTCCCATACAGGATGGTCATATAATAAATCAGGCTGAGTTTATCACTAGCATTCCAAAAACCAGACCTAGGGAGAAAAACTAGGTCTGGGGACACATGCATAGTTTCTAATGTAGCGAATGTTTAGCCTACCCTGATTATCACAAAATCATGACAGCGAGAATATTTGCATCATTAACAACTTCTATTAAAGTTTTCTGAAGGATCTCAGATTGGCAGAGAGTTTGCCTCATTCACACATCTTCTGCTTTCGGAATCCATGATTCTCCTAAAAAGCTGGAGGGAATTTTAGCTAGATATGGTCTGTAAGAGACAGCTGAAACTCTGTTGGCACCATCTTATGCTTGACTTCTGGGCACTTGGTATAAAGACTGAATGTTCTGTAGGAATTAAAATTATATTTCATGATACCATTTCTAAGTAAAAAGGTATACATACGCATATATACACACAAGATATTTATGTATAGAATATTACTGGAAGAACATATACCAATTTTTAAAATATTTTAGTACTCCAGTTTACTTAGAGCAAATTGAAAGGGAAATAGAATGCTTGTAAAGCATTAGTTCTGTGAATTTCAAATAGATAAATATGTATATGCCCATTTTTTTTCTATAGATGTTTTAAAATAGGGCTTCTGCAACAATTTTTAAGAATTGACATAACTTACAAAGTGCTTAACCTCCCTTTTCAAAATATTTGCTTTGTGTAGTTTCCCTTGTATATTTTAGGGATTGTTTCTCTCATTAAGTTAGCAGTTTCTAATTAATTACTATTACCATTTATTATAAAATGAATCCTTGGTAAAATTCAATTAAGGTGAAGTAATTCTGTTTAAATGAGAACTATAGTTCAAGAGATTTCTGAAAAAAATATTGAATATAACTACTCTTATTCATCATACACTTGGAATATTAAAAGTTTCTACTGAGGATGATGATTCTTCTTTTTTTCTTTAAGATTTATTTTATTTATTTATTTCTTCCCCCCGCATTGTTTGCGGGGAGGGAGGTGCCTAATCGCTTGAGCCACCTCCGCTCCCTGCTTGTTGTACTGAGGATTCTTATGATTACTTTTTTTTTTTATTATTAAAGAAGTTGTGGATGTACAAAACAATCAAGCATAAAATACAGGATTCCCATACACCACCTCACCACCACCACCTTGCATTGGTGCGGATCATTTGTTACAATTGATGATAGGACTTTTTAAAATTGTACTATATGTATATTTATTTTTTAGGCAGTACTGGGTATTGAACCTGGGACCTCTTATATGCAAAGCAGGTGCTCAACCACGGAGCTATACCTGCTCCCCACTATAGTAGTTACCTTTGTTACAATTATGAAAGGTTATTAAAATGGTACTATTAACTATCATCCATAGTTTCCATTAGGTGTATTTTTCTCATATACCACTCTATTATCAACATGTTGTATTAGACTTGTATATTTGTTATAATTCATGAAAGAACATTCTTATACTTGTACCATTACCTATAGTCCATTGTTTACAATACAGTTCACTGTGTTATACAGTCATATGTTTAATCTTTTAATTTTTATTCTAGTAATATATATGACCTAAAGTTTCCCCTTTTAACCACATTCACCTATATAATTCAGTGCTGTTAATTATACTCACAATAATTTGCTACCATCACCTTCATCCATTTCCAGACATTTACAATCACCTAAATAGATATTCTGTAAAATTAATCATCAACTCACCATTCTCTAACACCAATCTATCCCCTGGTAACCTATATTCTAAATTCTAACTCTATGAGTTTGCTTATTATAATTAGTTCATATCAGTGATATCATATAATATTTGTCCATTTGTGTCTGGCTTATTTCACTCAGCATAATGTCCTGAAGGTTCATCCATGTTTTCACCTGCACCAGGACTTTATTCCATTTTATGTGTATATCACATTTTGTTTGTCCATTCTTCAGTCGAGGAACACTTGGGTCGCTTCCATCTTTTGGAAATTGTGAATAATGCTGCTATGAACATCAGTGTGCAAATACCTGTTTGAGTCCCTGCTTTCAAATCTTCTTGGTCTATACCTGGTAGCAGTATTGCCGGGTCTTATGGTAAGTCCATACTTAGCTTCCTGAGGAACTGCCAAACTGCCTTACATAGCACCATTTTACATTCCCATCAGCAATGAATGAGTGTTCCTATTTTTCCACATCCTCTCCAACACTTGCAGTTCTCTGTTTTAATAGCAGCCATTCTAGAAAGTGTGAAATGATATCTCATTGTGGTTTTGATCTGCATTTCCCTAATAGCTAGTGATGTTGAACAGATATCTGTTCATGTGCTTTTTAAGCCATTTCTATATCCTCTTTGGAGACATGTCTATTCAAGTCTTTTGCCCAATTCTTTTTTTTTTCTTCAGTTGGAAGATTAAAGGCACTTTTAATTAAAAGGAGTTAAATACTGATCTAAGGAAATGATACAACTGGTGATAGCCATTCGGAACTTAAAGAGAGGGCCTGGTAAACTCCCAGCGGACTCCTCCTCTACTCAGGCCATATGCCCAGTCAGGTCTCAAGGGTAGTTTCACCTGCTACTCAGAACTTCCTTGGATCTACACGGCTTGGGGACTTGCCCCTGCCACCTCCGGAGAGGGAGCCGGAAGTCTGGGGAGACCGAATTTATGTCCTATGGGAGCCTATCCAGGAACCCCCTTTAAAATGGCAGAACCAAAAAGAGGGCATAGACAGGTTATAAAACCCGCCAGTCTCTGGCGGGGGTTGGGGAGCACCTCTTGCCTTTCTGTTTCCTGGCAGTGGCTCGCCAAATGAACATGGGGAAGTGTTGGATTCCTCTAGGTTCTTGGCTAGAACATGTGAGTTTAGTTAGGCCAGTAAAAAGAATTTATTGTTTTGCCCATTTTTAAATTGGGTTGTTTGTCTTTTTATTGTTGAGTTATAGGATTTCTTTATATATTCTGAATATTAAACCCTTATCGGATATGTGGTTTCCAAATATTTTCTCCCATTGAGTAGGCTGTTTTTTCACTTTTGTGACAGTCTTTTGACACCCAAAAGTTTTTAATTTTGAGGAGATCCCATTTATCTATTAATATTTCTTCTTTTGTTGCTTGTATTCTAGATGTGAAGTCCAAGAAAGCATTGCCCAACACAATATCCTGAAGATGCTTCCCTACATTTTCTTCTAGGAGTTTTATAGCCCTAATTCTTATATTTAGGTCTCTGATCCATTTTGGGTAAATTTTTGCATGTGGATATCCAATTCTCCCAGCACCATTTGTTGAGGAGATTATTCTCCTCCCAATTGAATGGACTTGGCAGCCTTGTCAGAAATGAATTAGTCATAAATGTAAGGGTCTATTTCTGAATTCTCAATTCAATTCTATTAGTCAGTATGTCCATCCATGTGCCAATATCATGCTGTTTTGACTGCTATAGCTTAGTAATAAGTTTTAAAGTCAGGAAAAGTGAGTCATCCAACTTCATTCTTCTTTTTCAAAGTGTTTTTGGCTATTTAGGGCCCTTCACCCTTCGAAATAAATTTAATGATGGGCTTTTCCATTTCTGCAAAGTAGGCTGTGAGAATTTTCATTGGGATTGCATTGAATCTGTAAATCATTTTGGGTAGAATTGATGTCTTAATGATTTTTACTCTTCCAGTCTATGAACATGGAATGTCCTTCCATTTATTTAGGTCTTTGATTTCTTTTAGCAATGTTTTGTAGTTTTCTGTGCACAGGTCCTTTACATCCTTGGTTAATTTTATTCCTAGGTATTTGATTCTTTTAGTAGCTATTGTAAATGGAATTTTTTCTTGATTTCCTACACAGATTGCTCATTACTAGTGTATAGAAACACTTTTGATTTTTGCATGTTGATCTTGTAGCCCACCACTTTGTTGAATTTGTTTATAAGCTCTAGTAGCTTTGTTGTCAGTTTTCTGGGACTTTCTATATATAGGATCATGTCATCTGCAAATAGTGAAAGTTTTACTTCTTCCTTTCCAATTTTGATGCCTTTTGTGTCTTTTTCTTATCTAACTGCTCTGGCTAGAACTTCTAGCACAATGTTGAATAACAGTGTTGACAGTGGGCATCCTTGTCTTGTTCCAGATCTTAGAGGGAAAGCTTTCAGTCTTTCACCATCAAGTATGATTTTAACTCTGGGGTTTTCAATATGCCCTTTATCATATTGAGGAAGTTTCCTTCTATTCCTATTTTTAAGTGTTTTTATCAAGAAAGAATGCTGGATTTTGTTAAATTCCTTTTACTGTGGCAATTGAGATGATCATGTATTTTTTCCCCTTCATTTTATTAATGTGGTATTACATTAATTGATTTTCTTATGTTGAACCACTTTTGCATAACTGGGATAATTCCCACTTGATCATGGTGTGTAATTCTTTAAATGTGTTGTTGGATTCAGTTTGCTAGAATTTTGTTGGGGATTTTTGCATCTCTATTCATAAGAGAAATTCGGATTTTCTATTCTTATAGGATCTTTATCTGGCTTTGGTCTTAGGGTGATGTTGGCCTCATAGAATGAGTTAGTGTTCCCTACTCTTCAATTTTTGGAACCTTGAACAGGATTGGTATTAATTCTTCTTGGAACAAGTGGCAGAATTCATGTGTGAAGTCATCTGGTACTGGGCTCTTCTTTGAGGGGAGGTTTTTGATGACTGATTCAATCTCTTTACTTGTAATTGGTTTGTTCAGGTCTTCTATTTCTTCTAGGGTAGTGAAGGTTGTTTCTGTGTTTCTAAGAATGTTTCCACTCCATTTAAGTTGACTAATTGGCAACAGTTGTTGGCATACAGTTTTTCACAGCACCCTCTTATGAGCCTTTTTATTTTTTATTTCTCTGGGGCCAGTAGTAACTAATGTCCCCCTTCTAATTTCTGGTTTTATTTATTTGTTTCTTTTTTTCTTTGTCAGTCTAGCTATATATTTCTCAATTTTACCCATCTTTTAAAAGAACCAATTATTGGTTTTGTTGATTCTATTGGTTTTTTAAATTCTCAATTTCATTTATTTCTTCTTTAATCTTTATTTCTTTCCTTCTGCTTGGTTTTGGGATTAGTTTGCTGTTCTTTTTCTAGTTTCCCCAAGTGTGCTGTTAGGTCTTTGATTTTAGCTGTTTCTTCTTTTTTAATGTAAGGATTTAGGGCTATAAGTTTCCCTCTCAGTACTGCCTTTGCTGCATCCCATAAGTTTTGATATGTTGTGTTTCATTTTCATTCGTCTTGAGATATTTACTGACTTCCCTTGCAATTTCTTCTTTGACCCCCAATTAAAAGTGTGTCTTGGTTAATCTCCCTATATTTGTGAATTTTCCAGTTCTATGCCTATTATTAATTTCTACCTTCATTCCTCCATAATGGAATCAAAGATGATGTTTTGTATAACTTCAGTCTTTTCAAATTTATTGAGACTTGTTTTGTGACCCAACATTTGGTCTATCCTGGAGAATGATCCATGAGCATTTGAGAAGAATGCATATCCTGCTGTTTTGGGGTACAGTGTTCTGTATATGTTTGTAAAGTCTAGTTCTTTTATCATATTATTCCAGTTCTGTTTCCATATTGATCTTCTTTCTAGATGTTCTCTCTATTGATGAGAGTAGTGTATTGAAGTCTCCAAATATTGTTATAGAACTGTCTATTTGTCCCTTCAGTTTTGCCAGTGTGTGTCTCATGTATTTTGGGGTTCCAAGGTTGGGTACATAAATATTTATGATTATTATTTCTTCTTGGTGGTTTGTCCCTTTTATTAATATAAAGTGTCATTCTTTGTCTCTCATAACAGTTTTGACTTAAAGTCTATTCTGTATGATATTAGTATAGCTACCCCAGCTCTTTTTTGGTTACTATTTTGCATGGAATATCTTTTTCCAAACTTTCACTTTCAACCTATTTATGTCTTTGGGTCTAAGGTGAGTCTCTTGTAAATAACAAATAGTTAGGGGAAGTGGATGTGGCTCAAGTGGTTGGGCTCCTGTCTACCATATGTGAGGCCCCAGATTTGATTCCCGGGGCCTTCTGGTGAAGGCAAGCTGCTGACGGCCTGTGCGGCGTGGAGAGCTGACGGCCCGCACGGCGTGGAGAGCTAGCGCAGCAATATGATGCAACAAAGGGAGACAAGCAGACACAGAAAAACACACAGTGAATGTACACAGTGAGCACAAGCAGCAGTGGGGTGGGGGTGGGGGGGATAAATAAATAAA
>JAQZBX010019239.1:0-33900 GCA_029593785.1 Cabassous unicinctus
TGAAGAATTCCTATATTTTAGCTCACAATTACATATCTAGAGGACCTAAAAACAGTATAAAAATTGTTTGCAGCTCTTTGCATTCAGGTTATATCACCTTAAAGATGTGCAGTCACATTGCTTTGTTTTCTAGCTATTTGTGATCATTTTAATATAAGGCATTTTACCTTAATTAAAAAAAAACAAAATTTGATTAACATTTTAAGAACATTTGTATGCTTCCTAACTAAAGTAAGTTTCATAAAACTTAACACACATAGGAAACAATATATGTTTGGTAATATATATGCCATTATATAACTTTGTTGGAAAAAATGATAAGCAAAACTCTAAAATCTCATGTATGCATACACAGCACACTTAGAAACACATTTTCTAAATTCTTTTCAAATGACCAAAAGAAGAGGCCCAAATATGTTTTCTAGCCATTTTAAATAAACCAAGCCTTCAATAGCTTCTGACTTATTTGTAAGACCAAATTTCAACAGCATGTTTGCATAATTGTGGAAAATTATTTTAAAATGATTCCTATGACATAAAAAGCACAGTCATGCATTTGTTCTATTTTTATATTATACTTTGTGAGTTGTTTCTTTTAGCTTTGCTAGTCATTGCATCTAAATATAACAGCATAATACACCTAAAAAAACCATTGACTCACTAGAAACCAACTATTAAATAAGATTTCAAAAATATGAAAGCATATTCAGTCATATGTATCTTACTAATATTACCAAAATATTATCATTAATATACTATATTTTCATTAATATATATTTTAGAATTATCATAATATGTGTACCATAATATATTAACTGATTTAATTCTATTAATTAATTAAATTTTATTCATTTTGTCTTTCACACATTTTAAAAATATTACATAATATATAATATAAACAGAAAAATATATATGTTATACTCAAAAAATAGTTTGAGGTTTATGATAAAATAAATATCTGCTATTCTAAAAAAAAATCACTTAATATGACTCAGAGTTTAATTCTTCTTTTTAGTTTCTTAAAAGTTCCTAGCCCATATTCTGAAACTGGCACAATAACTTATGCAGGCCTGTGAGCCCATTCCATCTCCTTGGAAATAACCAAATCCAGGGTAGAATCTAAACATTGAATTTCCTTCCTATGCTAAACTCTAGATATAATTTATATTTATTAATTAATCTTGAGAATTTTCTTAACTCTTAATATTTTATTTTTCATTCTAATCATAATAATGGTCTACTATTTTCCTAAGGGAGACATCTATGGTGTATCTTCCCTGTACAGACCTTTGTCCACATGACTCTCTTAAAAACATTTTCTAGGTGAACCAACCACCTTAATCAGTGTTGACCTTTTGACTTACATATATGTATTAAAAAGACACATTTTTTACTAATTATCTAGATCCCTACATTACTCTCTACCTGGTATAATGTTAAACAAACAAAAAAAATATTCTGAAAAGCATTTTTGAAAGAGCATGTCATATCAAATTTTGGTAAACCTTATATCCTCCACCAGTGGAAAGTGAAGTTTGTGTTATGATGGTGTTTTCACTTGTAGCATTCTCTCTTTTTCAGTCCATATTTTATTCCATACTTCAGAAGTTTCAAATCTGCATTTGTAGGACATTTGTTGTAATAGATACTACCAGGAACCAGCATAATATGGACACTCATTTCCATTCCCTGGTATGTTAACTTCAACTTTTTCCAGGGATGCCAAGATGCCTGGTTTCAAATCTTGGTCTTCCTTTCAATCATTACAGCTTGAGACAGTGTAGTAATATAGCAATGGCTTATCTGATATAAATATATGCTTCTAGGTTGGAATATATTTATGAAAACAATAAACAAAGCCTCATTTGCCCTTTGCTATCTTTATCCTTTAGCCTTCACTCTGCTTGAATCATGGGTGTGAAAACTAGTAAAACAGAAGCTTTTTGTGTTCCTGGAGAAGACAAAGTTGAATGCTAGAGCAAGAAAACTAAAGAAGCATAGTTCATTGATGGCATAATTGAACTACCATATATACCTTAGATGGTCTAATACCAGGCTTCTGTTGCATGAGTTGTAATTCTCCTCACTGGCCAGCAACTGAACATAAAATTGAAATCTTACCCAGAATTTTTTCCAAGAATTTATGTCAGTACAAAGATAGTTTCCTCCAGTGAAATCTAAATAACATAAATGAGTGTCAAACCCAGATAAGATGACTTATTATCACAGCATTCTATGCAAAATAGCCCTGCCCGTTAAGGAATATTCATTATGTGCTATTAAAGTACCAGATATAGTGAATGCCAAATCCATTATATATCATAATTCTCCTCATCCCATATTCACATATTACTTTAGAAGTGAAACAAAGTACAAAAAATGCTCAAACCTCTCTTGGTCTCATTCTCTGAAACCAAAAAATCAATAAAAATTTAAGATGAATTTTTACCCTGATGAGGGGTATAAGGATCTGGATAAGAAAATATGAAGAATATAATTTACTGTATATAACATACACATAAATATTCTAGACAAGTAGAGATACACAAATTATTTCTTTCCTATGCTGCATGAGGTATATGTTACAGTGTGATGGGTTATGTAGAAATCATATGAGATAGTCCAAAATATATTGATGTGGTATACCTTTATAGATATATTGCAAAATACAAGTCACAGTGAAGCATGGATTCAGAAAAAGATACCTTTCAAAATTTTTCATTTACAATTTTAAAAAATCTGGGTAAAAGAAAATTTGAATGTTTCAAATGATGGTCTCAGTCTTTTAAACCAGATTAGAGAAAAAAGAACCATTCAGGGAGTTAACATTCATTCCTAATAGAGTAATTACTCTAGGCCATTGAATTGAATTCTTTGTGATTTCTGACAAGGAAGAGAGTATAATGGAGAAGGCCATCTATGATCTGAACTTTAAAGAAGTGAGAAAGGATAAAATTAGTCTGTGGCAGCTGTCAGCTGAGCTGGCCTGCTCAACTAGGCCATGATGTACTTCTTCTATTGATTCTTTAAAAAACCAAAACAACAACAAAAAAAAACACCAGACAAAATCAAGATCATTCCATCTACTTTATAAAAACTGATAAAATTAAGAACACTACCTAAGCCCCAGAAATAACTGATATCTTCCTCTCCCAGGTAATACAAATGACTACAACTTCTTTACCAATTACAGCTTTAACAATATTTCATACCTCCTGTCCTCCTGCAGCCTATATGAAATTGCCCCCATTTTCTGACACTATCCAATCCAGGAAAAATCCATGCTTCCTTGATCCTTCTCCAAACCACCTAACAATCACAAATGACTCCTTTCCAATGAACACCCTCTTTGAAGCACCTCATGTTCCACAGAATGTACTGTTTCTTTCATTGCAATGGAATTCACAGGATATTTATTTCTATAATATTAGAAGTGATCTTTCTTGGTTATATATGCATGATATGTATGTATGTGTAAGTAAGTGCTTGTGTATATGCATATTTGAATTTTTGAAGTTATGTATATATTGGAGAAATATGTATGTATATATCAAAGAAACATATTGAAGAATACATTGTGATACACATTTATGTGAGGGGATATTTGTATTACATTGCAAATATTGTTCACATTATGGAACTTGTGGAGGCAAAAAAATGCTAGGAACTGAGTAGGAAAAAGAGACATATTATATCTATGAGTGCTTGAGTGCTTTGGAGTTTTCAGAAAGAGAAAATTTCAAAACTGTGGAATGATGAGCAGAAGTCAGTGTAATTGATATGGTAAGAGAAAAAATGTACTTTAGAAAAGAAGAGATAAGGAAGTGACTTACAGTGAAGTGAAACATACTTGCATTTAAGTGGGAATGGGTAAAATGGGGGTGGAAGCAGCTATGAAAGTTTAGTAAAATATGAAATATTCTAGGAGATGATTCTAGGCTGGAGAACTGATCTTCATCTTGAAACTACTAATGTTTCAGAAATGCAAACACTTTCTGAATCCTTGCCTGCATGTCCTTGTTCCAGAAACTATAAACAATCAGATTTAATGTTGGAGTCACAAGAGTATAGAGTGCAGCTACTACCTTATCTCTTTCAAATGTGTAGCTCGATGCGGGACAGATGTAGGTGTAGATCACAGGGGAATAATAGAGGGAAACCACTATGAGGTGGGATGAGCATGTTGAAAAGGCTTTTTTCTTGCCGTCTGCTGAGCGGATATGAAGAATAGCAGCAATGATAAAACCACAAGAGATGCAGGTGAGGGTAAAGTCACCTACGGCCAGGGTAATGTCAGCAACATACACCATCACTTTGTTGATTCTCACGATTCTCACGGGGCTGCAGGACAAAGCCAGCAGTGGGGGTAAATCACAGAAGAACTGATCAATGGTATTTGCCCCACAGAAAGTCAACTGCATGATGAGACCTGTGTTAACCCAGGAATTGCTCACTGAAATAGCCATGACAATGCATAGCAGAGCAGTACACATATAGTGGTTCATAATAGTGCTGTAGCGAAGAGGGAAACAGATGGCCACATAGTGGTCATAGGCATTGGTGCTGAAGAGAACCATCTCGGCCCCAAGGGACTATGTGAAGAAGAAGAACTGGGACATGCAGCCACCATACGAAATAGTGTTATCTGACATTACCATAGACCCAGCACCTTTGGGATGATGCTTGTTGTGCAGATGATGTCCACAACAGCCAGTGCCAGAAGAAGAAGATACATGGGTGTATGCAAGGTGGTGTTATAAATTAAGGCAATGACAATGAGCATATTGCCAAGAAAAGCCACAAGGTAGATGAAGAGAAAGATAATGAAGAGCACTTTCTGGAGTTCAGGATTTCTTGTGAGGCCGCAAATCATGAACTCAGTTACAGTGCTGTAGTTCATTCTGCTTTGCAAATTAAATGAAAGACGTTGCAGAGCGTTAACAACTGGGAACTGAAGGGATCTGCATGTTGTTATTAGGAGATATTTTTGGGTGTTGAGTGTCTGTGTGTAAATTCATTAATTTTATTACTGATTTGATACAACTTTGTAGCAAGAATTTCTGTATGATGTCAATATCTCTTTTCTAGGCAATATCCTCTAGTCTCCAGAAAAATACCATTCCCTGATGCATGTTCCTCCATTGATCACTCAAATAAAATACAGCTAGTGGTTGAAAAGGAAAATATACAAAAAATAAATGTCTTCAAATATTTCAGTGTTACCATTTTGAGTTGAAACTTGTCTCAGAATAATTTACATTAACATATATACTTCCCTTGATAATACAGTAGAAATAATTACATATTGCACAGATTTGGTTAATTACATGGTATCCCTAGAAGTCTTTACTGAGACATATTTTAGTGGGAATATCTGAAACAATTGAAGATGACAGATCTAAGCAGAGTGGCCACAGTTTGGGAAGAAAAATGCCCAACATAGTATTCTGAGGCTGGTATTCATAGGACCATAGATTAATTTATCACAGTCCAAATGTTAAACAATGTCATCAAATATCTGTCTTGACAATTTTTCTTCATTGTGACAAGCATATTGCTAAAACTGAGTGAACCAATAACTTTTTGCATTGTCATTTAATGCCAAGTGAGTTGGATTTAAAAACAGGTCTAAGGTTGCTTCTTCATTTCATAAGTTTATCATTAACCGCATTAACGTCCATATGCTTCAGATTTCTTTTTTCTGAAAACGTTATAACTTAGGAAAAATATTAGCTATTATATATGCAGTGCAATTTTTTAAGGATAGCCAAGGAAAATATACAGTTGGATTTTCTTCTTAATTTAAAAGCAGTCACTAGCATATAAGAGAAATTCTTTTCATATTTTATTCCTCTATGAAACTTCTTTAGCATTCTGTCAACTGTGTGTGAATTGCATTTTTTTCCTATTGAATTTGATTGGCTTAGCTTTTTATGCAGTCAGTTATTTATATACATTCACAGTTGTCAGGACAGTTATGACCAGGTGGCTCTAGTAAGAGTGCTCACAGCAGTTGTGAGTTTATTCATAATTCTGTTTGAATTTTTTTGGACTTTTCAAGTTTGTATTTATTTCTGATGCCTAAACAAAGGCATAAATAAAAAGCATTTTTGAGAGTGTGTTCACAAATCTGATACAATTTACTCTCCCATGCCCTGCAGTCACAATTAATTCACTAAGAAAATCTAAGCTGCTGATTCATGTGTAATTCTTCAGACTAAAAAAGAGAAGTTTTTGTGTAATATGTCATTTAATTTGAGAATCCCTAGCTTTACTTTTCATTTAATCTTAGTGAAATGATATAAAAATTGCCATAACTAAGATTTATGATATGTGACAGGCTCTGTATTAGGACCTCTGCAGAAATGGATATCATTTTGACTTCACAACCACATTGAAACTTAATTTTACTGTCTTTATATGGTTAATAAGAAAACTGATGTGACGAGATAAAATAACCATGACTAGGATTACGTATTTTGTAAGTGGAAGAGCATGATTAACACCTAGCTTGTCTGACTCAAAAAGAATTTGCTCTTACTCTCTTCTATATACCTTCAGGCAAAACACAAAACAACCATATAAGAAAGATTTGAGGATAATGGAAGTTTTTTTTTCCTAATCAGATATGGTGTAGAGAAATAAAATAAAGATAAAATAGCTGTCTTTAAACATTTGAAGGATCTGATATAAAAATAAATGATATTAACTAATCATTAAAATACTAAGTGTTGAATAACGGTTTCAAAGTGTATAAGCAGGGCCCTCTCTACTCACTGCATCTGAATAAGTTCTGGCATCAAAACTTCTAGGGATCAATCTATAAGACATAAGTTTCATTTCACCTACATGATCTTATTTATCAAAAACAGGCACTCAAATGTAAACTGAACATTCCTGAATGAAGAAAAAAATCTTAATTTCCACTTAAAGAATTACGTATCAATGTTAATTATGTAAATTGTTAAATTATTTATCCATGTAAATGTACTTATGAAATCTCCTGAGGTGGGTGTGGGGAAGAAATCCTAGTCCCAAGATACAAAGCCATGTTTTAAAAATGTCGACAGCTTGCAAGAAGATAAGGAAGAGCACATCTCTGAGATAAGAACAAAAGTGAGAGAATCTGAAGATTCTTTTTCTCATCTCTTCACAAGATGAAAATGTCACACATCCTCTTTCACAAAGGACTTGTTTGAACTCTGTTCTCAGTGCTTTATTTCCATGAGTTGCAATGATTATTATGTGTTTAGGAAGCTGAACACAGAAGGAGACCAGGACACATATCGTTTGGTGGAGGCATTACCTATTGACTATAAAATCCTTGATCAGAATACCTATTTCTGTTTCTAAGTAGAAATATATATGCTATCTTCTATCTACAGACATCCAGGCAGTGGTCAAACATTTCTCCTAAAATCCTACGTGATTGCTCTGGCTTGTATAAGTGACCTAGTACCCCAAAAGGCCACAGCTTTCAGTGAAAGACAATCTGCCCCAATCAGCATGAAACTCTACTTTACCAGGTCTTACAAATCAAAAGCCATTTACTTTTGATCATGTCCCTTTCTGGTCATCTCATTTAGAATGATCAATTTTACTTTAATTATTATGTTTACATCTGACTAATATTGTTTATTGATTAAATTTTAGAGACAAAAATAATATGTGAAATTTAGTTGGAATCATAGTAACACAGAGGGCTTAAATCTTGACACTGACACATTCTGTCTGGACTGTGAACTTGTAATTTACGTTCTACAAACTTCTCTCTCTTCTTTGATTAAATGTTGCAATAATAGACATAACCTCATTGAGTGGTTTGAGCATTCAATAATGAAATTGAATCATTAACCCATATCTGGGCTAATTTGAGGTCTCAGTTAAAGGTAATAAGAGTGATTATTTAAAGTGTAAAACTGATATCATTTGAAAAGTCATGTTTTAGTATAAGGATTTTTTAGTAATAATGAGGCACTTTTTAATATTTAATGGAAGAAAAAATTCCAAAAGCATAATTGAAATAATGAAGTGTTATAATGAAAGAAATAGTTTGCTTGGGACAATGAAAGATAAAACAATTAATTCTAATTAAAATAAAGCTAACTTTATTTGACAGATATTTAAAACACATACTTTGTACTAAACATTGCATGATTGTCTTTGATTATAATGCTATAGAAAATATATATTCACAGTTATCTCATGGATAATGGTGAACAAAGACATGAACAATCAACAATTTTGTTGAAAGCATGGGTAAATTTCGAAAGCCATGAGCATTTGAATATAGTAACACAGTAGACTTGATTTGGTCTTGGATAAGCTAGTGAAGAAACTAACCAAAAGCATGGAAGTAGTATTGCCCTTGAAAAGTAAGCAGTTCTCAAAGAATATGAAGGGAAAGTGAAGAAAGGAGAAGAAATAAATTACAAGCATAAACACTAACCTCCAAATGTAAGGTGGCATGTAGCAAAAAATATATCTGGGAAAAAGCTAGTAATTTGGTTAGAAGACTATGACAGTTTGTTTGCACAGAAGTATTGTGTCATGTAAGATATAATGAGATGGAACTTTTTCAGATTATTATACTATAAGGAATTATTTTGCGCTTTTATAAGCAATAAAGGAGAAATGGGACATTTTAGAGAAAGGAAATAATATGTTGTGTGCCATAATTTTAGAAAGCCCTAAAGGCAGCATAGAGGTTGGATTCAAAGAGAGATATGAAGTTCATATTGGGCTTAAACTGTTTACAAGCACACATTCATTCATAGAAAAATATAAACTTAAATAGAACTAACAATAGGGTATATTAATAAAAATTAATCACCAGGATAAAAATTTATATAATAATCAAAACAGCATATAGAGAGAATGTATAAAAGTTAATTTTAATTATATGGCAGGATGCAGGTATATTGTCAAATAAACATTGATGACCCATTTTCAGAGGGAGGGAATTAAATTCAGATGGTGTTTACTGACTCTAGAAGAATATTTACTAGCAGTTCTTATAGCTGTTCTATTTATGTGCCATTCACTCTGCTATTTTATTTAATCCTGAGAAAAGGATTAAGATTTAAGAATATTAATGGCCATAATTTACATATGAGGAAATTGAAGCTTAGCAAATCTAATAAACATGTGCATTGTCACACAATCAGACATTGATGACACTGGGATCTGAATATAGGGAAACTAACGACTAGCGTATTCACAATGTTATACTGCTGTCGACTCTTAAAGCCCTGTTTACTCTTCTGCATCATCAATTACATCATCATCATTATTATCATCATCTCTGCTTTTATATCTTCAACTCCATTGCCAACATGAGCAGCTAAGGACTCGCCAAAGCAAACACTGTGTTCTGTAGGAACAGAGTGATAAAACTCCCTCTGTGCTCCCACATTCTGGAATAATTTCTGCAAGACAATTTTATTCCAGGCAACTCTCCATTAGGCAATGCCAAGTCAGGGGTGATTCCAGTTAGGGCAGTGTTCAAGGAGAAAGTTGCATTCTCTTTAGTATTTCACAACTGAAGAACTGAAAAAGAGGTGAAAGTCGATATTCTTCAATTTTCTGAGGTTTTGCAGGGACCAATGATACAGAGAAGGAGGAACCAGAGAGAGAAATGTCTAGGAAGTGGATTGCAGTAGAGAAAGATAAAAGATGGTATGGATTAGGGAAGTGAGTCAATAACCAGTACAAATCATGGCTCTACTCTTAAGTAAAATGGTAAGCCATCCCCTTCAGTATGGGACTGCCCCAGTCTTACCACTGAAAGTACCATGTCCTAGGAAAACCCTCAGTCCTGGGCAACTGGGATGGCCGGTCACTCTAAGACATTTCACGCCAATAAAATAAATGCCTGTTTCTGAGAATCCTACATATAAACTCAAAAGCAAATTATTCTCTAAGTTTGTGGAGATACTTTTTCAAATTCAAGTTTCAAAGTGCCACTGTCTTTATTCTAGTGTCCATGATAGATTTTTTATGTGGTGTGCTGAATACTTTCATTGAAAGAGTAACTGGAAATCTTTATACAGGGTCAACTTCAGTGAGGCGTTTAAAGCAGCCAAAAGCATCCAAATACAATGAGAAGCTTCAAAAGTTCATTTTTAAATCACTTTTCTAATTAAACATTTAGGCTAATTGAAGAAAGGATATATTTTTAAATAATTTTTCAAAACATATTAATCATTTCTATCACATCATTAATTAACATTGATCATCTTAAATTGAGCTGTGCTTGTTGTAGACTCCAATGTGTGCATATTTGATAGGAAAGAAATAACAGAGCAGACAGGCAATATAAATGAATGTCTCATTATATATCTTCTCCTGTTTTAAGTGAATTAGAATACAACTATCAGTAGATATGTGATTTAATTGATACTTTTTCTAGTTCTGGAGAAAGACAGCCTATTTCTTTTACATTATTTTATAGCTAAGTCCTATGACAATCAGCATACATTTCTAGGATGGCCAACAGAATTCAACAATGCTGTCAGAGTTGAGACTTAGCTCAACTTCCTTAGTTACATTCCCTAAAATATCAAAAGATTTTCCTAAACTCCTATAAAAGTGTCAATTTCCATATAAGAAATTCTAATTATACAAATAATTAACAAAGAAGTTGGAATCTTGTCCTCTAGTGGGATTTTAAATATATCTAACTGATCAAATTATAGAAATAAACAGATAAACAGGAAGTAGCCAGATAGTGATTAGCAAAGGCAGTCACTTTAAATATGCTGGTAAATTTTGTAAAAACAAAACAAAACAAAACTTTCTCTCATTGGAAGTAATTCTATCTATGAATTTTATATTCACTTTTCCTTTGAGAAATATTTTCATAAGAATATTAAAGACGATGTATGGATATGTGGGGTTTTGATAAGTTATATCTAAAGAAACCCCTAAATTGATTAAAGCAATACTGTTAAACTTCAAACTATTTATTTAGTCAGAAGTAAATTTTATGCACTCAGCTTTTATATGATTAAGCATTTGTTCTTGAATTTCATACACTTCTGAAAAATAGAAAAGAAAATCTATTTTAATGGAGAAGCTGTTTTGAATTAGATTGCCATCATCTGATAAATTTTCTTTTGTACTAAGCCTAAAAAAGAAAAAAACACACTTACTTGGTTCATACACGTTCCTGTTTGGGTCACGATTTCATGGTAAACATGAAAGTTAGAATGTCCCAAACACTCACATTAGTCCTCTTCTTGGTATTATCATGTTCAAATGATGACCTGTTTTAAATCAAGAGAAAAAAAAAACAAAACTGAAAATAAAGGCAATAGCACACGATAGTTTTCTCTCAACAGAGCTTTTTCATGCTTACTTATGCATTTGTCCCTTCATATTTAAGACAAATGAAAGGCGGGTTTCCTGACTCAAGTATAAGGGTACCCCTGGAACAGCATCTCAGCCCGAATTTCTGAAGAGTTACATAAAATGGATCTCAGAGGAACAATTAAAGTGACCCTGAAATGATTACTTAATGATGATGTGAAATGACTTAGTCTTTGTGTGCCATCAATTGTCTTTGTTGACCAAAATGTATTCCAAGATAATATCTTTATAAAGTAAGAAATGTAAGTAATAAGAGACACTGGGAATGCAAAGTGGGATTTAAAGAATGGATGAATATTATCTTAAAAACTATTACCATTGCCTGTGGGATCCACATTTCCCAATAGAAATAAAAGGAGAGAAGGCTGACAGGATATGAATTCAAATATTAAGCTTAAAGCAAAGATAGTAGAAGTTCATTTACTCTTCTACACTTGGGAGGAAGTTGGCTACAAATTAACTCTGGGATGATGCTTAGTTTACAGGTAATGATTGTAAAAAAAAAAAAAAAAAAAAAAAAACATCTGCAGCTACATTACTTTCTGAATTGAATTGAATCACTTGAAAATCATGTTTGCTAATGTTTTGTTACTGTATAAACATATATGTACACAAATGCAACCCATCTGTGGGATGCATTCACGATCAAATAACCTGTCTGCCACTTTGCTAAACATTCTCATCTTTTGACATATCCATTTTAATGTTTGCCATATAGGCTTTTCTTCTATTGGCTCGTTTTAAATAAAAGGTTCATAGGTCGATATTAACAGCATTCTTAAGCTCTCATGCAGTGATCATAATGTTAATTATAATTGATTATATACATAGTAATGCCAGATAGTCAAATATATTGGCCTGTCATTAGGAGAGCAAGAAATGGACAGGTCTGGAATTATATGTAACTGAAGTCACATGACTGAGTGGAAATTAAATGGTTTCTATCTACAGTGTTTGCTGTCGAGCCAGTGGATATAATTTAATTCTTTAGCATTAATTTTGGCAGTAAAAATAACCTATCTTCTTCCATAATGATACAAATCATTGTCAATACATTGTTTTGAACAAACACATTCAAATTACATTTAAGTTCGGGGTGCTATTACTGATCAATGAATCAGAATACCTGGAAATGTCTATGTGTAAAAGAGTGGAGAGGGGGAGGCTTGGTGAAAAAAATACTAACACACTTGTGCCAATTATTCAGACTCTCAGCTCCAAACCCAAACTCATATACTTTGATCTTGGATATTGAATTTCACTGGTGGCCATGTGACTGGGGCCCTCTAGTACCATGTTAGCTTTGCCAGTAGGGAGCACTGGAGGGAGCTGGAATGCTTTTGGCAATTGTGAAAAATTTCTGGTATGAACATAGTATGCAAATATCTGTTCGAGTCCCTGCTTTCAATTCTTTGGGTATACATAGTAGCAGGATTGTTGGGTCATATGTTAATTCTATACTTAATGTTTTGACAAAATGCCAAAGCTGCCTTCATATAGGCAGTGACATTTTACACTGCCTACAACAATAAATGAGTGTTCCCATTACCCAGCATTCTCTCCAACCGTTTAATATTCTATTTTTAAAAGATAGTAGCTATTATAGTGAGTTTTAAATGGTACCTCATTTTGTTTTTTATTTGAATTGCCCTGATTGCTAATGATGTTGAGTGTCATCCCATATGCTTTGTGGCAATTTGTTCATCTTCTTTGAAGAGATGTATATTCAAGTCTTTTGCCCATGTTTTAAAAATTGGATAGTCTTTTTGTTAAATTGAAGGATTTCTTTGTGTACACTGGATATTAAACCTTCAATGGTCTTGTGGTTTCCAAATATTTCCTCTGACTTTGTAGGTTGTCATTTTACTGTGATGATTAAGTCCTTTGAGGCACAAAAGTTTTTAATTTTGATGAGGTTCCCTTTACCTATTTTTCCTTTATTGCCTGTATGATGTGGGTGAAAATTCTAAGACATTCCCTAACACAAGGTCCTGTTCTATGTATTTTTCTAGGAGTTTGATCTTCTGGAACTTATGTCTTTGATCCACTTTTGAGTCGCTTTTTTTAAGATGTGAAATAGAGATCCTCCTTCATTCTTTTGTAAATGGAGATGCAATTTTCCCAGCAGGATTTGTTATAGAGACCATTTTTTCCCATGTGAGTGGCCTTTCCATCCTTATAATTAATCATTTGGGGGGAGCAGGTGTTGCTTAAGCAGTTGGTGCCTTCTGCCCACATGGGAGGTCCCAGGTTTGATTCCCAATGCATCTCAAAGGAGATGAGCAAACACAATGTGTGGACAAAACAAGCAGATGCAACAAGCAGGTGCAACAAGTAGACACAATGAGCAGATGCAAAAAGCAGGGAGCAGATGTGGCTCAAGCATTTGGGCACCCACCACCTACATGGGTTTGTTTCCCAGTCCCTCCTGAAAAAGACAAGCAGTCACAGCAAGCAGACACTGTGAACAGACAGTGAGTGGAAACAATGAGCAGACAGATAAGGGAGCCATCTTAGGTGGGAATCATTTGGTAACAAATATGAGGGTTGATTTCTGAACCCTCAGTTCATTTCACGTGGTCTACGTCCTTATGCCAGTAAAATGTGGTTTTGATTACTGTGGCTTTGTAATAAATTTTAAAATCAAGAAGTGTGAGTCTTCTAAATTCATTCTTCTTTTTTGATATTGCTTCGGCTATTTGGAACCCCTTATCATCCATATAGATTTCATTACTGGTTTTTCCATATATGCAAACAAGGTTGTTGCAATTTTGATCGGGATTGTGTTGAATTTGCAAATTGCTTTCGTATAAAAATGATATCTTAACAATAATTAGTTTTCTAATCCATGAGCAAAGAATGGCTTTCCATTTATTTAGGTCTTATTTGATTTCACTTAACAATGTTTTATAGTTTTCTGTATACAAGTCCTTTACATCCTTGATAGACTTATTCCTAGATATTAGATTATTTCAGTTGCTATTGTGAATGGATTTTTTTCTTGATTTCTTCTGATTTCTCATTTCTTGTGTCCAGAAACACTACTGATTTCTGGGTGTTTATCTTGTACTCTACCATTTTGCTAAATTTATTTATTAGCTATAGGAGCTTTGTTGTGAATTTTTCAAGATTTTCTCTATATGGGATAATGTCCTCTGCAAAAGGGAAAATTTTACTTCTTCCTTTCCAATTTGGATGCCTTTTATAACTTTTACTTGTCTAATTGCTCTGGGAAGAACTTCTTGTACATTGTTGAGTAACATTGAGTGATGACCTAAAGCATCCTTGTCTTGTTCCTGATTTAGAGGGAATACTTTCAGCCTTTCACAATTAAGTAGGATATTAGCTGTGGGTTTTTATATAAGCCCTTCATTGTGTTAAAGAAGTCTTCTATTCCTCTTTTTATAAGAGTTTTTATCAAGAAGTGTAACTAAGTTTTGTCAAATGTCTTTTCTGCATCAATTGAAATGTGTTTTATTTTTCCTACATTCTGTTAACTAGATGCTTTACATTAACTGATTTTCTTATGTTTAGCTACCCTTGCATACCAAGGATAAATCCCAATTGATCATGTTGTATGATTATTTTAATCTGCTGTTGGATTCTGTTTACTAGTATTTTGTTGAGGATTTTTTGAATCTATATTAATAAGAGATATCACTCTGTCATTTTCTTGTGGCTGTTTATCTTTTTTTAATGAGTTTGTTGTTAGCTTCAAAAAGTGAATTAGAGTGTTCTCTCCATTTCTAATTTTCAGAAGAAGTTGAGCATGATTTGTCTTAAGTCTTCTTACAATGTTTGGTGAAATTACACTCTTAAATCACCTATTCCTTTTCTTTGTTGGGAGGATTTTGATTACTGATTCAAACTCTTTACTAGTAGGAAGTTTATTGAGATCTTCAATTTCATCTTGAGTAAATGTAGGTAGTTTGTATGCTTCAAAGAATTTTTCCATTTCATCAAGTTTATCTAAATTATTGACACACAGTTTTTCATTGTATGTTCTTATAGTACTTTTAATTTCAGTGTGGTTGATAGAATTGTTCCCCTTTTCGTTTCTGATTTTTGTTATTTGTGTCCTTTCTCTTTTTAGTCCTTGTCAATCTAGCTAAAGGTTTGACAATTTTATTGATCTTCTCAAAGAATCCACTTTTAGTTTTGTTGATTTTTTCTATTGGGTTTTTTGAGGGTGTGAATTGGGGGGTGGCTCGGCCGGGGAGGGTCGGTCCCCCCGGTGGGGGGAATCCGGCGTGGAGGGCGACGCAGGAAAGAAACTGCGGAGACGAGGCTGGTGACTCAGGTCTGCTTTATTGGGGAAGTGCAGTACAATATAAAGGGTTGAGGGGTGGTGTGGTGTTATCTAATTGGTTAAAAATCAGGCGAAGTTGAGATAGGTTGGCGTGGGATGTTGCTGGGTAGGAGGCAACAGAGAGGAGTGCAGGGGAAAAGGTTAGGGTAAGGGGGAGGGTAGTGGCCATGCATGCCCGTTGGCTGCTTGTTAAGTTTCGTTTCTTGCCTTGAACTTAAGTTTCATTTCTCTCCCAGAACTTAAGTTTCATTTCTCGCCCAGGACTTAAGTTTCGTTTCTTGAGTTATAGCCAACAGTTTTTTGTTGTTGTTGTTCTCTGTTTCATTTATCACCACTCTAATCTTTATCATTTCCTTCCTTCTGCATGCTTTTGTTTTAGTCTGCTCTTCTTTTTCTAGTTCTTGCAGTTTTGAGAGTAAGCCTCTAATTTGAAGTCTTTCTTCTCTTTTAATGTAAGCATAAAAGCTTTAAATTTCCCTTTGTTGCATCCCATGTGTTTTGTTACATTGTCTTTTACTTTTCATTTGTGTCAAGATATTTCCTAATCCCTTATACTTTCCTCTTTGGCCCATTGTTTAAGTGTAGATGGTTTAATAAACTTAACCTCTGGAATGACCTCCTTACTCACTTTGAAATCTCTTAGCCATAAAAATTCATTTGTATTTAATATTTGCCCCTTATGGTCATTGTCTTTTTCCAGATGCATTGTTAGTTGGCTCTTGGTAATAATACCTCAGTGCCAGGGAGGCTCATTCCTGGGAATAATGACCCATGCTGGGGGGAGGAGGAAAGTGCATTAACCTGGATTTTGGCTAGAGAGGGGACACATTTGAGCAACAAGGAAGCTTTCAGGAGGTAAGTCTTAGGCAATATATAATACTAGGGTAATTTTCAATTTCACAAGAAAAGGCTCATACGTACAGTCATCAATATCAAGGGCCTGGTGTAATGGTCTGTCATCCTTCACCAGACACTACCGATGTACTAGAGGGATTCTTGCCATTATATTTGAGAATGCACCAGGAGACCCCAAGATGGAAATTCAATATTCCTTCTGTTATTGTGGTTATGTGGTTATGACATGTTATGCATGTCTCAGCAGGATCTCATTGACTGCCACAGTAAACAGTGCTTCAAACAACAGTGCTCCTGAGGTCTCTAGAGATGTCTAGACACCATAAGCAAGGAAGACATGCTCAGGAATTTGGCACCATATAAGTGGTACTTACTTTGGAATTTATGCTCCTCAGTGTAACAGAGTTAGAATCATTTATAGTTTCCCTACAAATGGCTCTTCTGCCCCTTTTATTTGAACCTATAATTAGCACTTTATTTCATAAATATATATCCCAGAGACTGAAATCTTTGGTTTGTTTACATGCCAGTTAAACATTGAATCTCAGCAGATTTGCAGCACCTAGTCTACAGTTCATTATCTTCACCCAGGACAACTAACAAGGTGATGATGATGGACAACACACATCCCAAAGAACAGAGAGAGTCTTCAACTGCAAGATGGCCCCATCCATCTGCCCCATGGAATCTAAGCCCCCTCTTAATTAGAAACAAAGTGAACATCATATCCAAAAATTTTCAAGATTAGAGAATGAACAATGGACTAAATTAGATATTATTATTCTATTATAGACTTATTAATATTCTAGCAATGGAAGAACTTTTATCATTGATATAAAGTCAGTGGCCACCAGAGGTTCTGAGGGAAGGGAGAGGGAAGAATAGGTGTAACATAAGGGCATTTTCAAGACAGTGGAATTGTTCTGCATGACATTGCAATGACAAATACAGGCTATTATACATTTTATCATAATCTATAAAATTGTGTGGGGCAGAGTGTAAACTATAATGTAAACTATAGTCCATGATTAGTAACACTACTTCATTATGTGTTCATCAATTGTAACTAATGTACCACACCAATGGAAGATGCTGTTCATGTGGAAAAGGGGGGGGATATATGGGAATCCACTCTATTTTTTAATATAATATTTATGTAATCTAAAGATTCTTTAAAATAAATAATTTTTAAAAAAAGAGTACATTGTTTATTTCCAAAATATTTGTGAATTTTCCATTTATTCCTCTGTTATTAATTTCTTGTTTCATTCCTTTGTGGTAGAAAATGAAACATTGTGTGATTTCAATATATATATTTTAGTTTATTCTGACTTTCTGGTTCATGCCCTAAGATATGTTTATCCTGGAGAATGATCATGTGTACACTAGAAGAATGTATATTTTGTTGTTGTTGAGTGAAGTATCTATTTGGTTTATTTGATTTTCCATATCATCAATTTCTCTATTTCCTTAATGATCTTCTGTCTAGATGTTCTATCCATTATTGAAAGTCTAGTACTAATTAATGTCTCCTACTATTAATGGGTAACCATCAGTTTGTCCCTTCAGATCTTTCAGTATTTGCTTCATGTATTTTGGGGCTTTCATGTTGTTTGCATAGATATTTATAATCATTTATTTCTCTTGAACTGTAACATTTATCTGTATATAACGATCATCAGTGTACCGTGTAACATTTTTATTTAAAATCTATTTTATCTGGTTTTAGTATAGCAACTTCAGCTCTCTTGGTTACTACTTTCTTGGTATATTTTTTCCATTCTTTCACTTTCAACCAACATATTTCTTGATGCTTTTTCAGACAGCATTTAGTTTGTTCATGCACTTTTTTCCATTCTGCCAATCTCTGCCTTTTGATTCGAGTGCTTAATCTATTTACATTTAAAGTTACTATTGATAATGGAGGAATTTATTCTGCCATTTTGCTAGTCTTTATAATCTTTTATCTTTTTTGTCCCTCAATTGTTCCATTAATGCTTACTTTTATATTAATTTGATTGTTTTTTTCTACTACATTTAATATATTCTCATTTCTATCTCGATATAGTTTTCATTTTTTTCTTTGTGGTTATGAAGGGGTTCATATTTAATACCCTAAATATGTAACAATCACTTTTAGTATGATACCAGCTTGACTTCACAAACATGCATAGCCACTTTTCCAAACCCCTCCAAGGCCCTCCATTTTTTGTACTTGTTACCATTTATAACTTTTTAAACTGTAGGTGCAAACCCATAGATTGATCATTACTTTTTATGCATTTGCATTATAGCACCTTTGGGGAATAAGAAGTGGATTTACACACCAAAAATTACAATACAATAGTACTAGTCTATATAATTACCCAAATGTTCATCTTTACCAGAGATCTTTATTTTGTTATGCCACTTTGTACCACTGTGTAATTATCACTTCTTTTCAGTCTAAAGAATTTCCTTTAATACTGCTTGTAGGACAGGACTAGCGGTTACAAACTCACTCAGCTTTTGTTTTGTTGGTAATTTCTTAATCTCTGCCACATTTTAAAAATAAAGTCTCACAGATATAAGATGAATAGTTGGTACTTGTTTTCTTTGCACTTTAACCCCCTGCCTTCTTGCCCCTTGATTTTTCATGAGAAATTGACCCTCAGTCTGACTGGGTCTCAACTGTGCATAATTCATTTTTTTCTCTTGCAGATTTCAGAATTCTCTCCTTGTCCTTTGAATTTAACAGTCTGAGTAATATATAATGCGATATGTTTTTCTTCCTGTTTACCCAGTTTGGTGTTCTCTGTAATTCCTGGATTTGCATATTCACATATTTTGCAAAGTTTGGGACATTCAATTTCAGTATTTAGTCAAGTATTCATTCTGCACCTTTCTCTCTTTTTTCCTTTTCTGGAATTTCCATAATGCTATATTGGTATGCTTGATGGTGTACCAGAAGTCTTATAGGTTATTTTCACTTTATCTAATTCTATTTACTTTCTGCTCCTCAGCCTAATTTCAATTGTCTTTTCTTAAGTTTTGCTCATTCTTTCTTCTGCCAGCTCCAGTCTGATGTTTAAGCCCTCCTGGGGATTTTTTTTCCCAGTTATTGTGGTTTTCAACTCCAGGAATACTGTTTGGTTCCTTTTATTGATTTCTATTTCTTTACTAAGATTCTCAGTTTGTTCATTCATTGTTTTCTTGATATCCTTTGGTTCTTTCTCTCTATTTTCCTCATCTCTTTGAGCATTCTTAAAATCATCTTTTGAAAACTCTTTGTTCATTATGTCTTCTGTGTGGTTTTCTTTATTTGTGTTTCCTGGATTTCTATCCACTTCCATTATATGTGTCATCATTTCATGTTTCTTTGTTTTGTACCCTTTTTTTTCACATTTTCACTTTAATATTTTAGAATATAAACTCTGTGATTTATTCCCTGAGATGTCTAATTCTTGATTTGGTAACCAGGAGGTGATATGACAGATTTTTTTTGAATGTCAGTCCTGTTACGTTAATCCACTCAGGTGAATTATAAGTACAGTTTCTTCCCTGTATTTTCTGGGCCTATGTGTTGCTCTGGGCTTGGGCTTGTTGGTTATTTTTGAGTTCCCTTGTTTACAAAAGTTTGAATACCCACTCTATTTCCCAAGTGGACAGAGTTCTCCCTCACTCAGGTGTTTAAATCAGGTAATATTTTGCTCCAGGCTATCTGTCTCGATAATTTCTTGGCCTACTTTCCTGTCATCTCAGGTTGCTTTCACCTGGAGGAAAAATTCTGGGAAGGGGGCTGGCTGGAAAGGAGTTTCCAAGTCAGTATTTTCCAGTCACAACATGGCCAGGGACCATAGAAGGAGGCACAGATCCACACTAAATTGCCCTGGGATAGGATCAGGAAGAGCACCAGGAGATTCTTCCATGGCTCCCCAATGCTGTCTTTTCTTTACCTTCCCAGTAAATGAATTCTGGATCTGTTCCCCACAGATCGCAGAGAAGCATAACATCTATAAGTCATCTCGGCCAACTTTGTCTAGGAAGGGTGGGAACAATAACCCCCTTAGAGCTTGGTCCCAGTGATCCAAAGTCACTAATCTAAAATCATGATCAGCAATTTGCCACGCCCATTGCTGATCTTAAGGAAGTGAAATTTACCTCCCTTTCTGTCACCAGGGAACTAACCAGGCACCATATGACCTGCCCCAAGTGTGGGCCTATACCTGCCACATGGAGACAGCAATTTGCCAGTCTTTAAAATAATTTACCAGCCTCTTCTTCCCACTTTTCTGTGGACGCTCTGCAGTGTTCTACGAGATTCTGGAGTTTTGAAATGGTTCTTTTATACACTTCCTGCTTGTTTAATAGTTGTTCTGGTGGAGAGACTTAATCCTGAAACTTTCTACTCCTTCATCTTCCTATTACATTAACTTTTGAACTAAAGTACCCCATTATGGTTTTGGATGTATCCCATTCTTTTAACTCTGACGAGCTACATCTTAAATAACTTGAATGAATTTGTTCTGTGATCTCTGTGGTGGAAGGGAGCACCTTTGTCCTTATAAAGTTTTCTCTTCTACTCAAGAAATATTGCTTGCCTTATAGTTTACAAATTCTTGTAGGGTAACTATACAAGTTTTTATTTAGTTTAGTTTTCAATGATGTACCTTTTTCCATCCTTATTTTAGCATCTTTTCTTTTTCTTTACTTGAAGCTATGTAAGTAGAACACAGTTTTTTTCTATTTAAGAAAATCTGTCAATCTTATTATTTTAATTTCAATGTTCTTTTCATTTACATTTAATTTAATTTAATTACAGATAGATTTGTAATATCTGCCACCTTATTATTTGCTCTCTATTTGCTCTGCTTCGTGTTCCTTTCTCTCTTCTATCTGTCCTTTCTGATTAATAGATTTTATTGTCCCACTTTTTTCTTATGTTAGCTAAGTAGTTACACATGCTTTAATATTTTCATTGATGTTATAACATTCATTATTGATTTAATAAAGCCTAGTAGAAATAATTTCTTGTACCACTTTCCCTGAAATGTTATTATTTAGAACACTAAAAAATTTAATTTCTTGTATTTGTATTATTTTATCATGATTTTTAATTGTACACAAATCTCAAACCCTATCAGCCATGGCTGCTATTGCTTATTTAGTCAATATTCCTTATACATTAATATATTTAACATTTTGACTGTCCTTTCTTCTTATCAGTATGGGTGTTCCCATTTGTGACTGTAGCAGTTTGGCAGTTTGATAAAGTTATGAATTTCAAAAGTAGACACTGGATTATGCTTGTAAACTGGTTTATTAATCTGGGCATGATTAATTTATGCCCAAATTAGTTTATGATTAGGGCTTTGACTGGACCATGCCAGTAGGGTGTTAAGCCCCACCCCTTGGTGGGTGGGGAATCAAATAAAAAAGGCATGGCAAAAGACAGAGTTGTAGCAGTTTTGATGTTAGAGTTTTGATGCTGGAGCCTGAGGAGCCGAGTAGACAGAGGAGCTTGATCGTGAGGAAAGAGAGAAGGCCCCGGGATAGAGACAAGCCATTGCCTGATAGTCTACAGCTGGCCTCATGCAGGAAACAAAGGGGCTAAGCCCAGAGAAAAATGGAGCCCCTGGGAAGAGAGGAACCCAAGAAGCCTGAACCCTAGCAAATGTCGACAGGTGTCTTGCTATAACACTTGGCAACAGACTTTGCCGAAGGGAGAATGCTTTATGGCCTGGTAACTGTAAGCTTCTACCCCAAAATAAATACCCTTTATAAAGACCAACAGGTTTTCTGGTCTTTTGTATCAGCACCCCTTTGTCTGACTAACACAGTGACCATTTTCCTTCTCCTGAATATTTTTCATTGTAATGCAAATATGCAGGTTTACTAACAACATATTATCCCCGATTTTATATGTATGAAAGACATTTAAGTTGCATTTATTTTTAGATATCATGGTTTCCCAGTATAGGTTTTTTGCTATTATTTTATTTGACACATTAAAGATATCAATAAATTTTATTATAATATTCATAGTTTATATTTACAAGTCAACTGTCACTATTATTGGTGCTTCTTTGAAGAAAAAGTATTTTAACTATAAAATTTTATATTTTGGTTTTGAGAAATTTTATTATGATGCCGTTAGAATGATTTTTGTTCTATTCATCTTACTTGGAACATGCCAAGCATTTTTATGTGTGAATTTCTTTTCCTATGTTTCTTCTGCATGCCCCATCTAATTTTTTTAAGAGAAAACAAGTTTTATTATAATTCCTTATGCAGTTGAAAATAGAAGCATACACTTCTTAATAAAGGAGCATAAAACAAAGTAAACCATTCGATTAAAATAAACATTTGTAAAACATTTTAAAATAAAAAATAACAAATGGGGTCTTACGCATTATGCCAGCTTGGAGTAGTGCAGCCAAATGGATAACATTCCTGTAGTCACAGCTCCATGGATTTACATCTGCTTCCAAATTCACAGGTGGAGAAAGTTGTGCCATTGATTTGCAAAGAAGTGCAACTATATGTAAAAATAGTTGCTTTAGTAACAACACAGCCCACAGGTACTGAAGCTTCAAGATCAGAGGTCTTTGATATAAAGATGATTTCATATGTAAAAAGAAGATGTTTCCTCGGGAGGAAATTTGTCTTGATGTTACAATCATGGGGATGGTATTTAAACTCAAAATACTTGATGTACCGAGATTACAAGGCAACTATTACCCAGAAACCCTTCCTCAAGGGCTGTAGGTAGATCATTAAAAGTACAATCGGCTAAACCCTAGCCAGGAAACAAGAGGTGCTGCATCATATATCCTGTTCTTGAGAACAAGTCCATATCAGAGAAAAAAAAGGATATGTAGCCCTTCTAGTGCCAAAGATACACACTTCATCTGGCCAGAGCCTAAGCATACCCACTCAGGGGAAAAAATCGACCTCATTTTTTAAAATATATTTTTTATTCTTTTAAAGATACTAAGATTACACAAAAAATATAGGGATTCCCATATGTCCCACTCCCCACACCTCTCACACCCTCCCACATAAACATTCGTTAGTATGGCACATTCATTGCAATTGGTAAATACATCCTGGGGCATTGCCATTGAGCATGGACCACAGTTCACATCGTAGTTTACACTCTCTCCCACATAATTCTGCAGGCTATGGGAAGGTATATAATGGCTTATATCTGTCATTGTGATGCCATTCAGGACAATTCCCAAGACCTGAAAAAGTCCCTGCATTACACCTGTCTTTCCCTCGCCCTGCCCCCAGAGCCTCCAGTGGCCAATGCCCCCACATCAATGTTGTAATTTCTACCATTGCTAGAATCACAAGTCTATTGTAGAATACCAAAAAGTCCACTCTAGTCCATAGTTCATTACCCAGTCCTGAGGATTCTGGGATGGTGATTTAACATGGCTTGTGTCCATCATTGCACATTATTCCACATCCTCTCTAACACTTGTTGTCTTCTGTTTTTTTAATGACCATGAGTATAATGGGTGTAAGATGGTATCTCATTGTAATTCTGATTTGTATTTCCCTAATACCTAGTGATATTGAGCATCTTTTCATTTGCTTTTTAGCCATTTGTATTTATTCTTTGGAGAAATGTATTTTCAAGTGGCTTGCCCATTTTTTAAATGAGTTATTTGCCTTTTTATTTTCAAGGTGTAGGATTTCTCTATATATGCTGGATATTAGCCTTCTATTAGAAATATGGCTGCCAAATATTTTCTCCCATTCAGTAGGCTGCCTTTTTACTTTCTTGATAACATTCTTTGAAGTGCAAAAGTCTTTAATTTTGAAGAAACCCCATTCATCTATATTTTCTTTTGCTGCTCGTGCTTTGCGTGTGATGTTCATGAAACCATTTCCAATTACAAGGTCCTGTAGATGTTTCCCTACATTATCTTCCAAAGTATTAATGGCCTTGGTTCTTATATTTAAATCTTTGATCCATCTTGAGTTGATTTTTGTATAAGGTGTGAGACGGTGTTCCTCTCTCATTCTTTTGGATATGCATATCCATTTCTCCAAGCACCATTTGTTGAAGAACCATTCTCTCCCAGTTGGGTGGGCTTGGTGGCCTTGTTGAATATCAGATGACTGTATATGCTAGGATCTACATCAGAACTCTCATTTCAGTTCCATTGGTCAATATGTCTTTCATTGTCCCAATACCACACAATTTTGACCACTGTAGCTTTGTGGTATATTTTAAAGTCAGGTAGTGTGATTCTTCCAATTTTATTTTTCTTCATTATGTCTTTGGCTATTTGGAGCCTATTGGTCTTCAAAATAAATTTCATAGTTTGTTTTTCCAGCTCAGTAAAAAGTGCTGTGATGATTTTTATTGGGATTGCATTAAATCTGTAGATTAGTTTGGGTTGGATAGACATTTTAATGATATTTAGTCTTCTTATCCAGGAACAGGGGTTATTCTTCCATTTATTTAGGTCTTCATTGATTTCCTTTAAGAGTGTTGTGTTGTTTTCTGTGTATAAAATCATTTACATCTTTAGTTAAAATATTCCTAAATTTTTTATTGATTTAGTTATTATTGGAAAGAGTATTGTTTTCTTGATTTCTACCTCAGATTGCTCATTATTGGTTAGAGAAACACTACTGATTTTTGGGCATTGCTCTTATAACCTGCAATTTTACTGAACTCATTTATAAGTTCTATAAGCTTTGTTGTAGATTTCTCAGGGCTTTCTATGTATAGGCTCATGTCACTTTCAAATAGTAACATTTTCACTTCTTCCTTTCCAATTTGGATGCCTTTTATATCTTTTTCTTGCCTCAGTGTTCAAGCAAATACTTCTAAGAAAATGTTAAATAGGAGCAGTATTAGTAGGCATCCTTGTCTTGTTCCTGATTTTAGAGGGAAAGCTTTTAGGATTTCACCATTGAATATGATGTTAGCTATGGGTTTTTCATATATACCCTTTATCATGTTCAGAATGTTTCCTGCTATTCCTGTCTTTTGCAGTGTTTTTATCAGGAAACTGTGCTGTATTTTGTTGAATGCTTTTTATGCATCTATAGAGATGATCATGTGATTTTTTTTTCTTTCAGTCTGTTTATATAGTGTATTACAATGATTGATTTTCTTATGTTAAAACATCCTTACATACCCTTGATGAAAACCACTTGGTCATGTTGTATAATTCATTTGCTGTGTTGTTGAATATGATTTGCAAGTATTTTGTTGAGGATTTTAGCATCTAGGTTAATTAGAGAGATTGTTCTTTAATTTTCCTTTCCTGTGGCATCTTTGTTTGATTTTGGTATTAGGATAATATTGGCATCATAGAATGAGCTAGGCAATGTTGTTGTAATTCAGCATGGAGGCAGACGATGTCGGGAATGATCCACAAAAAGATTGGGATCAGGGGACCTCACTCCATGTGGAATGCAGGCAAGTTTATTTAGGCTGAAGCTGCTTTTTATACTACAAAGCTGATAACAAAGGTAGGGCATCCTTCACTAGTTCCTCAGCTTGGCACATAAGAGCGCTGCCTGTTTCTGTGTTCCTAGACAATCTTTCTTAGGAATTCAGACAATAACATCTTAGTGGTGAGTTCATTCCACTCTGCCTCCTCCTACTGATGTCCTTGGAGACATTTACTAAAGTTTCTCTGCCAGCAAGCATGCTTTCTAAATGCTTAAACCTTTATGCTCTGGCTCTCAGCATCTTTTCGAACACAATGTCCCTTCTATTTCTACTTTTTGGAAGAATTTAAGCAGGATTGGTGTTAATTCCTTCTGTAATGTTTGGTAGAATTCACCTGTGAAGCCAGCTTTTCCAGGGCTCTTCTTAGTAGGGAGTTTTGTTTTCTTTTGTTTTATTATATATTTTTAAAATTTATTTTTAAGAGATACTTAGATAATATAATTTTTCACATAAAAATATATGGGATTTCCATGTGTCCCACCACCCAGATCTCCCTCTTTTCCACACATTAACAACTTCTTTCATTTGCATGACACTTTCATTGGAATTGAACACATTTTGGAGCATTGCCCCTAAGCATGGACTATAGTTTACATTGTAGTTTACACTGTCTCTCACTCAATTCTATAGGCTATGGCAGGATATATAATGGCCTGTATCTGTCCCCACAATGTCATCTGGGTCAATTCCAAGTCCTGAAATTGCCCCTATATTACACATCTTTTTCCCTCTCCCTGACTTCAGCACCTCCACTGGCCACTGCCTCTGCATCAATGATATAATATCATCCATTGCTGGAATCACAATTAGTCTATAGGAAAACATCAGTAAAGATATTCTAGTCCATATTTTATTCACCAATCCTGAGGATTCTGGGGTGGTGATGCCAACTCCACCTCTAATTGATAGGGGACATCGATCATATATGGCAGTTGGATAGTACTCTCTTGTTTGCAGTTGTGGACTCTCTTGGTTCCTTTGTGTGTTGGTTGTCCCTCCTCACCTCCCCATCAGCTGTCTGGGATGAGTCCAATTAAATGGGGAGTAGGAGCTGCAACTCCTCCGAAGTACAGGGCCCAGCCAGCACATGGACAGCACAGAAATTCAAGTCTCCAGGACCAATTCTAGGTTCAAACAAAATTGACAGAAGAGGAATGCATAGAGAAGTCACATCTGAGTCCAACTCTGTCACACTCAGGGAATCAGTCTCCAAAGTAGGGCCCACTGGCAAGACACCAAACTCCAGAGATATCCACCATGACCACAGGACCTGGGTGTCTCCAGATTCCTCAGGAGCCCCATTGATTGGGGTAGTTTCCACGTTGGCAATCTATGAGATCATGCCAAGATGTGCATAAGCGCTACCTCTGTGATGACCTCCCGACTCACTTTGAATTCTCTTACCCATATAAACTCATTTGTATTTACATTTCCCCTTTTATTCAAAGTCTTTTACCAGTTGTATCATCAGGCGGTGCTTGGAAGTAATCCCTTGGTGTCAGGGTGGTTCATCCCTGGGAGTCATGTACCTTGCTGAGGGGAAGATGATGCCTTTATATGCTGAGTTTGGCTTAGAGAGAGGCCACATTTGAGCAACAAGGAAGCTCTCAGGAGGTAACTCTTAGGCACCCTACAACACTCGGCCAAGTTCCAAATTCAAAATCAAAAGGCTCATTAGTATAATCATCAATATCAAGGACCCATCAATGGACCATCCTTGGGGGATTGTTGCTTTTCCATTAGAGAATGTGGCAGAGCTCCCCAGGATGGGGATTCAACAATCCTTTGGCTGTTGTGTGAATCTCTACCAACAGTGGCAATGCCCCATGAACATTTGAACATATTTATATACTTTATATGTATGCCCAGGTGAACTTCCTCCCATGTATCCCCTATCACTGACACCCTACACCACTGATCCTCCCCTGCCATAGTTGTAACTCTTCTGTGATCCAAAACTTCTTCAAAAATGAAACCAAGAATGTTGCCAAATTTGATTAATAGAAAAATGAAATAATAATGATAGGCTTAAACATAAGAAATAATTTACATAAAAATTTAGAAAAACTAAAATAAAGTAAAGAAGAGGTATTAAAATGATAAATATTCATAAAAAAATTTTTGACATTTGTATTTCATCACTGTAATATCTGTTATCCTGTATGTACAGTGGCATTTTCTTCCATTTTTTCCCCAGTGTCTTGCATTTTTTCTGTCTTCAAAGACGTTTTAGGTCAAATTTTACACACAGAATATAGGGGACTCCCATATACTGAAGATCCTCCCCATTTTTTCCCCTTTCCTTATTAATAACCAATTTACGTGTGGATTATAAATTTTTTACAACTGATATATAAATGTTGAAACATAACTACTAACCATGGTCAATGGTTTACATTATGGTTTACATTTTAGACCATACACTTCTACAAATTTTTGATGAAATTTAACATGGCCTGTATCCATCATTGCAAGATCATACAGCACAGTGCCTTTGCCCCTTGAGTACCTTCTCTTTCATCTGTTCTATTCCTGTCCCCCTCCCCTCAGGGTCCATGGTGATCACCAGGCTTCACTCCCTGGTGGACAAAGTTCATAGATATTTGCTTCAATGCTGAGGGCTAGACACACTAGTCTGTCCTCCCCTATTAGGAACTGCCCATGCTCTCAATAGACACTGTCCCCTCTGTGTGAGAACATATTGGGCCTCCCCAACATGGGAGTCCAACTCCTTCCCACTCATTATGTGTTCTCCCTCCACTGATACAGCACACTATGATAAAATGATCACTCAAACATTCTCTTGAAGACTTCCCCAGGTGTGCCTTAGACCAAATGCCCCCCTCCACCCATCTAACACCCTAAACTAGTAAATCTTCCTTGTCATATTGCCAAAAGGGTATTTTCATGATTGTAGTTTCACCCATTTGCCCAACAATCCCCGGTGTTCAACTTCTCCCTCCCTCAAAACTCTGCCCAGTTTCTTGGACTGTCCAACCTATCCTGCCCACCCTACCCCCTGACAAGCTTGCACAGCCCACCCCAATAGTATCCCTACACCCCTGTCATATCCCTTCACTGCTCAACTACTCACTTCCACCTAATCATGCCTTTCGTCTATATGGGCATTGGTTCAAAACCTTCTTTTCCCTTTCTATTTTCTGTACCCCTATCTTCCAATCTCTAGCTCTCTCTGAGTTGTCTAGATTGCTTAATTCATATCAGATAGGTCATGTATTATTTGTCATTCAATGCCTGGCTTGCTTCACTCAACATAAGGTCCTCAAGATTCATCCATGTTATCCTGTGTGTTAGTACTCTACTCTTTCTTACAGCTAAGTAATATTCCATTGTATGTATATACCACATTTTGTTTGTGCATTCATCTGTTGATGGGCATTTGGGTTGATTCCAACTTTAGCAATGGTGAATAATGCAGCTATGAACATTGGTGTGCATATATCTGTTCATGTTCTTGCTTTCAATTCTTCTGGCTATATACCCAGCAGTGGAATTGCTCTTAGAAGTTTATTAAACACATCCTACTGCCCATCTCCCTTAGGGGGCTTGAAATTTTGATAGTTTTCTGCACATTACTAGTCAATTGACTGGCTCAACCCTCTTTAGGCCAAATTTCTTTATCCCGGGGTGGTTAGGTAAATCAGGCTAACTCAGCAGGTTTGTCTCTCCCTTCTTCTTGGTGCCACCTCAAGCCAGCTAGAATGTTCCTCAAGCATTAAAAGGGGTCCACACAATGGAACCCACAGAAAGGAAACCCCTCTCATCTCTTCACCAGAACTGACCAGCATTTAGAGTATGCTCCCACCTACTCAGTGGCCGGCTGGATTTGGGGCTTGGGGATCACAGTGGCTCTGCCTTGAGAGTGGGGCTCAGCCATCCCGCAGTTTCCAGCCTCAGAAGCAAGAACCTCAGGATTATACCTTGAGCAATTTGTCCAGGTCTCTCCATATCGATACCCTGAAGTCTCCTGCTCTGTGTGTTCCCCAAACAGTTCACTCGGTCAGGATCTTGCCCCCATTCAGCCATTTTTGGCAAGAGAGATGGTTAGTCCGCACTTAAACCAATGCCATGTTGCTTCTACCCCCAGTAGGGAGGTTTCTGATGATTGATTCTATCTCTTTATTTGTGATTTGTCTGTTGAGTTCATCAATTTCTTGTTTTGTCAATGTAGGCTGCATGTATGTTTCTAGGAATTTGTCCATTTCCTCTAAATTATCCTTCTTGTTGCCTTATAATTTTTAAAAATATTCTCTTATAATACTTTTTAATTCTGTGGGGTCCATGGTGATATCCCCTTCTTCATTTCTTATTTTGTGTATATGCATCTTTTCACTTTTTTGTTGCTGTTAGTTAAACTAAAGGTTTGTCAATTTTATTGATTTTCTCGAAGAACCAGCTTTGATTTTGTTTATATTTTTTCGTGCTTTCTTATTTTCTATTCCATTTAGTTCTTCTCTAATCTTTCTTATTTCCGTCTTTCTACTTCCTTTGAGGGTAGTGTATTGTTGTTTTACTAATTTCTCCATGTGTGGAGTTAGGTCTTTGATTTTAGCTATTTCTTCTTTTTTGATGTATGCATTTATAGCTATGAATTTCCCTCTGTATGTATATCCCACTGTATTTGGATGTAGTGATCTCTATATGTTTATTAGGTCCTGATCTCCTAATGAATTATCCAAAGTCTTTGTTTCTTTATTGATTCTCTGTTGAGATGTTCTGTCTAATGTTGATAATGTTGTATTAAAGTCCCCTACTATAATTGTAGCTGCATCTATTTCTCCACTTAGTTTTTCCAGTGTTTGCCTCATGTATTTTGAGGCACCTCATTTAGGTGCATAAATGTTCATAATTGTTTTTGCTTCTTGAAAGATTACCCATTTTATAAATATATAGTGCCTGTCTTTGTATCTTACAATGTCTTTGCATTTAAAGTCTACTTTTTCCATTATTAGTATAACTACTCCTGCCCTTTTCTGGTTGTTGTTTGCTTGTAAAATTATTTTCCATCCCTTCACTTTCATCCTCCTTGAATCCCTGGGTATAAGGTAAGTTTCTTGTAGACAACATATAGATGGGTTATTTTTCCTTATCAATTCTGCCAATCTATGTCTCTTGACTGGTGAGTTTAATCCATTAACATTCAGTGTTGTTATTACTCTCAAGGAATTACTTACATTAGCCACATTTTCTTTGGGTTTTTGTATGTCACATGTTGTTTTTATTTCTTTTAGTTGTTTTTACATTCTCCTCCAACACTCACTCTCCTGTTTTTTTTTTTCCTTTCAACCTGCAGAATTCCCTTTAGTGTTTCCTGAAGGGTATGTTTCTTATTGGCATACTCTCTTAAATTCTGCTTATCTGTGAATATTTTGAACTCTCCATCATTTTTGAATGGCAGCTATGCTGGATAGAAAATTCTTGGTTGGAAGTTGTTTTTTTTGTTTTTGTTTTTTCTTTTAGCACCTTAACTATGTCATACCACTAACGTCTTGCCTCCGTGGTTTCAGATGAGAAATCAGTAATTAATCTTATTGAGCTTACCTTGTATGTGATAGTTCTTTTTTCTCTTGCTGCTTTAAGTATTTTCTCTTTGTCTTGAGCATTGACGAGTGTGATGAGCATATGTCTTGGAGTAGGTCTGTTGGGATTTATACTGTTTGGTATGCACTACATTTCTAGGACATGTACATCAGCCTCCTTCAATATGGTTGGGAAGTTTTCAGCCATTATTTCCTCCAATATGCCTTCTGTCCCCTTTTCCTTTTCTTCTCCCTCTGGGATGCCTATGATGCATATGTTTGTTTGTCTTTTGCTATCATTCAAATCCCTAAGTCCCTGCTGGATTTTTTCTCTTTTTATCTCTCTGTTCTATTATCTGTCAGAATTCAGATGTATTGTCTTCCACCTGGCTAGTTCTTCCTCTGCCTGTTCAAATCTTTGATTTCTTGCATTGTGCCGTTCATCACCATCATATCTGTTATCTTTTTATGTATGTTTACAATTTCTTGAGTGTGTTCTCCTAGTGTCTTCTTAATATCCTTGATCTCTTCCTTTGCTTCATTAAGTTGATCCACAATATTTGTTTAGATGCCTTTGATTAATTTCTCAATGTTTTGCATCTCTTCCGGGTTTTTAGTTTGTTCATTGGACTGGTCGATGTCTTCCTGTTTCTTAGTATGGTTTGTAATATTTTCTTGCTGTCTGGTCACCTTTTTATCTTGATGGGTTTGTTCAGTTGATTAGCTTCTCTCTCTACTCTAGGGTTTTATTTAGTTGCTTTTATGTGTGTGTGTGCTAAGTTTTCTCTTTGACACTTTTTTCTTTGTTCTATTTCCTTGCTGTTGTCTATGTTCCCTTGAAGGGAAAAGATTAGGGCCAGAGAAAACAAAAGACATAAGAGAAAAAAGGATAATAGTAATAATAATAGTAATCATTAGAAGAGGAACCATATAAGACCTCAGAAAATGAATATTTAACTCCTGTAAGCAGTGTAATGTAATAGGAATAAAAAAATGGTGTACCTAAAATGAAATGGGAAACTGAATAGAGAAAAATATATAGAATGAATTAAAAAGCCATAATGATGAAGAGAGATGTAAAGAGAAAAGAAAAGACAAAAAAGAAAAAAATTGATAAAATAAAGAAAAGAGGATGTACAAGGTAGGGAAAAAAAAAACAGAAAAATTTTAATACCAATCAAAAAGAGGTGGAATATAAGAACAACAACAGAAAGTGGAAGATAAAGATAAAGGAAAGAAAAGAGATAGCTTTGTTAGACAAATTTGGTATACACAGATAAGGGGAAATCAAGGAAGAGGAAACACAGCAAACTAGAAACAAGCCAGCAGCACCTAATTCTGAAAAAAAAAGGAAAAAGAAAAAAAAAATTGGGGGGAAGATAGAGGAAAGAAAAACAAAAACACAAAAAAACAAACACACAAGCAATCATTCAAACACAAACTAAGGAAAAACAGCCTTCCCTCTTAGGCCCCTGAGGAGCTTCTCAGGCTGCCGGTATTCATCAATCAATTACCCTGCAGCTTGCCCTCTGCAGGTTTTGAAGTGGGTTTTAGCAAGTAAATTAAGTTAATTTTTTAAAAAATAACCTTTTTTTTTTTTTAAGGAGAAATAAGAGACCCCATAGAAGATAATACCAATATAATGTCTATGTTATCCCTGTTCTAAAGTATCAGCTGGATGTATGTTATCCCAGTGGATTACTGCTCTAAGAGGAACCAGGAATTGAACTAAGGACCTTGTATATCCAAGGCAGAATCTCCTCCACTGAACTAACCTTTCTCATTGGGTCTGTTAGCTCTTCAGAAAGCTATTTAGTCATTTCCTTCAGGCAGGTTTGAGTCATTGCATTTGGGTAGATTCCTGTTGATTAGGAATCTGTCTGTCTCTGCCCCCTTTCTATTTTTATTGCTTTCTCTCCCAGGGCAGCAGGATGCAAGAGCCTGTGTGAGCAGATGAGTGTCTCACCTCTCCTGGTCAGGTTGAGTTCCCTTCTGAAATTCAAAGTGGACAATGGTAACTGCAGAAAAATGACTCTCAATCTTCTTCCAGACCACCCCATCCTCCCGGGAGACCCTATCTAGGCCTTTGGAAGCTTATTAAGCACTTCCTTCTGCCTACCTCCCTTAGGGGAGTTGAAATTTTGATAATTTTCAACACAGAACTAGTCAATTGCCTGACTCTGCTCCTCCCAGGCCAAGTTTCTCTATTCCAGATTGGTAGGTAAATCAGGCTTCCTCAGTAGATTCACTTTTCTCCTCTTCCTGGTTCCAACTCAAGCCAGCTGGTATGCACCCCAAAGCTCAAATGGGGTCTAGGCAACCAAACCCACAGAAAGGAAACCCCTCTCCACCTTTCACAAGAA